>CAVNYN010197491.1:778-20744 GCA_963692815.1 Nyctanthes arbor-tristis
TCAAGAAATGGAATGATTGGTAAGTTATGAAAATATAAATTGTCTAGATAATAAGATATTACGAGAAAAGAATTGAAGTTTAAAAGTCTTTACGTTATGCTGTAGGAAACACGAAAGGGGCTACATGTACATGGCTACTTAGCCTGTGAGTGGAGATTCTTTCTTCTTTTCTTTCTAAATGAAAATGTATATTAAGTTTTGATTTCACAGAATTCGTAATGTTTTATGATGAATGTATTTCCATGATATTTCACGGAAGTTGATACTTCTTAGAAAAGTTCATGTGAACGTTTGTATGAAATGATGCTTCTTGATTTTAAAGAAATGTTTAATTTGAGACATGATTTATGATATATGAAAACCCCAAATGTGTATCTAATGTTATGATATGCCGCCTACGGGCGAAGGGGCCTATATGGCTCAAGCTGACCAAATGAACGCCGCCCAGGCGAAGGGGCCTATGTGCTAGCTATGGCTCAAGCTGTTTAATTGTGCCGCCTAGGGCGAAGGGGTCATAGGGTACCTATGACTCAAGCTGACCGTATACGCGCGTATGACATAATATTATAATTATGATATATTAGATACATTTTGGGGAAAATTCTATGATGATCTTGAAATGAAAATGATTTTCATGAAGTGTTCTAGTGGATTTCACGATGATTATTACATGAATGATGTTCCTGATGTTTTCTAGTGAATTTTATGAAGATTATGAAGTGAAATGTTGTACTTGATGTTTTCTAACAATTAATGATTCCATAAAGATTCACGTTATGCTAGATTTATATTTAAAGTCATGAAATTTCCAAATGAGCTTGAATATGTTATTCAAGATGTTGCAAAAATCATATTTCGATTTTTCTAAAGTATGTTTATTGATAAAACTCCACTCACTGGGCTAGTTAGCTCAAATGTTTTCCAAATGATTTCCTTTTCAGGTAGACAATTGGAGTTTGGGCAACACATCATGATCGAGCCTGCTGTTTCCAAAATTGTGCCACCACATAGAGATAGTTATGGGTTCTTATTATGCATTATAGGCTTTGATATGTTTAGTTTATTAGTATACATTGGGATTTCTGGTGAAGCCTACCTGGTTTAGTATAATTTTTCTTACATGAAACATCGTTATTGGTGATGATGGGAATTATTATACTGTGAAGTGTATTTGGGTTTGATGTTGAGTGTTATGCAGGTTGGTTGTTAACAAATTAGAGGAGATGCTGTCGAAATTTTTTTAAAATAAATAGTATATCCACGAGCCTTGACGGTAAATTCTAGCTTTTAGTTGGAGTTTATCGTCGTCACACGTCACACTTCTAGTAAGTTAGAGGAGGTGGGAGTGGGGCGTGTCACTGCTGTTCATCATTCTGCAATGGGGTTCTGCCTATCTATAGCGTACCTTGATTTTTATCAGTTAACCATGTTATTAAGTTTGTATTATTTTAACAAAAAAAATTCCAATAAAATCTACGTTTCCTACTTGTAGAATATATGTTTTCTTGATCACGAATTGTCTTATCATCGTTTTATAAGGATAAGTTTAATTAGTTAAATTCTCCTTCTTTTGTTTGTATCGATACTAGTAGGCATGGCAATATTTTCAATTGCATAAGTAACTCTCTGTTTTATCGATACTGGAAGATGTATCAATACTTTTAATTAGTTATTTTACTTTCGGTTTTATCGATACGAACAGAAGTATTGATACTTTTTATTGAAACAATCATATTATAGTACCTTTAATTTTGTGTTTCCAAATGTGATTCGGTAGTCGATACAAATATTAAGCTTCTTTAGTAGTTCTTTCCAAAGACATACATGATACAACATAATAACGTCATTCATAACATACTTCATTGTTTCATCGTAGTCACAATTACAAAAGCAAAGTGGGGTTATATTATAATGCAAAAGTTCTCCTTGTCCCTTGGTAGGGTTCACCACCCTTCCTAAGTAGATTTTATACTATCATATTAAAGATTACATCCACTTAGCAAAATAAGTTAAGTATTTACATACTTTCGTTCCATTAATGGGAATTCCCATTTATTGCCTTCATAATGTTCGGTCTTGATGTGTTCCATAGTCTTGGGGTGTAGTATTCAATTTGCATGTGAGTGGTGATATAGTGGTGAATGCCCGGGTACTCGTCGTAGTAGCCCCAAATGTCTCGCTCAGTCACATTGTACAAAACACTTTCATTCGGTGACACTCCCCAAAAGCTTTGGATTACTTCAAAGAAGTCTCGTTTGATCATCTAGCATTTTAGAAAATATGAAAAGAGTGAATAAATATATTCATTGAGTAACCTATGTACATGCAAGAATTTCTTTTAAAAACATGACTTTTTAGGGCCCGAATTGCTCCATTGATCCCGAGTGGTCATGAATTGGTTCGGTTAGTACCACATATAAAAATGTTAGTTCATAGACTACCTCAGTAGCCTCCCACAACCCGTATCGAACTTGTGCGAAAAGGTTGTTTGACACCAATATCATAATCCAAACTCAACTAAAATTCTGAAATTCTGAGGGAAGTACATATAGTAGCAATTCATCTTTTCAAACATGAATTTTCATAACCTATTATGCATAAAGAAAAACAACAACTTATCTTTAAATTTTGTTCTGCAGTCACGGTTCACAAGATGCCTTACAACAAAACTACACTTTCTGGCAAAGAGAAAAAGAGACAAGTCAATCCTAAGTACAAAGATCACTCACCTTTTTCTCTTGGTTCTAACTTCTGATTCTTCAGCTTCTGCTTGGGTCTTTGAAAAAGGCAAAACAAGTAGGTATTTGTTTAAGAGTTAAGTGAAGTTTTTGGTTAAAAAGTGATGGCTATTCAATAACACGCACATATATTTATACACAAAATTTCAAAGGGCAAAAGAAAGTCTTTGGAAAGCATTACCCTCTATCTCTAGCCTTGATGACTAAGCCTATCTATCCCAATATAGGAAGTATACTTTGTTTGGCACTTTCTAAAGAATACCTCTAGTTTAAGCAACTTTCTTCACTTAATATTTAAGGATTTCCAAACAAGTATAAATTCTTACTAGTTCAATCCATCATTGTAGACGAATGATAAAAGTGAGCTCGTAACACTGTTCGATCTTTGTTTGTACATCACATCTCGTTAGTTTTAGTCGGGTCGTTACAGTTTCGGTCCTTATTACGATCATGTTCCAGCTTACAGGGAAGAAAGCTTGAAAAAACCAGGGAAAGTGTTCTTTATTACTTTTGAGGAACTCAAGGAAGATGGCAATACTCATGTAGAAAGATTGGCTGAATTTCTGGGGTGCCCATTTGGAAATGTTAATAAAGAAGTAGAAAATGAAGAGATTGTGCAACGTTGTAGCTTTGAGATTTTGAGTAATCACAAGATAAACAAGACAAGTGAGGTGCCGGATTGCTTTCCACTGCCTTATAATTCCTTTTTCAAAAATGGAAAGGTTGGTGATCACACTATCTCAACCCGGAAATGATTCGAAAGATTGACGAGATTATACAAGAAAAATTTCATGATTCTGGTTTTGATTACGGTATCTAGTATTTCTCTTTTTGTTCTTATTATGTTGTGACTTGTGACTTTAGTCTTTAAACTTGAGCAACATGTATGACATTTGTTATGGCGGACGCTACAATAATCTTTGTCATGCACTTTCCATTTCTAGCTATTTATGTTTACTGTATATTCATTCACTGTTGTGTACTAATCCTACGAATCAATTGTATCATTATTTATCATGCACTTTCCATTGCCTTGTGATTCCTTCTTAAGAAATGGAAAGGTTGGTGATCAAATCAACCATCTCAACCTTAAAATGATCCGACAAATTGATGCAATTACACGAGAATCACGAGTTCTTAAAATTTTAAAACCAATCTATAACTCAAGAGTTCAAAGATGCAATTTTATGAAAGTTTGAATGGCTAATTTGTAATCAACTTAATTTACAAATATAAGGGTCCGTTTGATATCGTTTATAATTAGATTAATTTATAATATATTTTGACATTTAAATTTTTGAGACACTCATCTTAATGTAATTGGTTAAATTTTGTTGAAAATTGAAAAGTTATTATTTGATATGATGGGTGTATCATGTGTCAATGAGAGAAGATGACAAGTGTTTTAAAAATTTAAAATTCAAAATGTATTATAAACGAATTGATTTATGATATATACAAAATGGACCCTAAATTGTGAGTGACTCTATTTCATATAGGCCCTCCCTTCCCTCTTTCTTTTTTTTTTTGTTAAGTCCAACTTTTCCAAATTATTTAGGTAGGTTTTTTCATACACTGTTTAGGTCCCTCAACTATTACTTAACTCTTTTACGTCACAACTCGTGTCCGCCAAATCAACCCATATCGGTTGGCATGTCCAGGTTAGCTGTGTGTGTATATTAATTAATATATATATATATTCGTAATAATCAAAGTCCTAGTACTCTAATTAAATAGTCATATGAAAATATAAATCATGCTACACTGATATAAAAAAAAAACTTTACACAATTGCACAATCATGATAGCATCGCATACATTACATCACTCTCAAATCAATAGAATAATGCCATTTATCTAATTGTTTGACTAGGTTCATCGTTAATAATTATTAATTTGCATAGCGTTGACAATAGTCTTTAGCCTGCATGCTGTGTCGATAAATACTCGTCTTTTGCTAACCCAAATTTCCATATTATTCACTTTTTCTTTCCATAGTTTGCTAAAAGAATCTAGCTAGGCTCACTTCATCCTTTCATTCCTCAATATTGCCCAATTATGGAAAAAATTTCACATGATCAAAAGCCTCATTCTGATGAATCAGTCTTGCAACAAAAGGAAAAATTGTTCTCTGATGCATTTCTCCACAAGTTCAGGGGCTTCTGGATTTGGTCACCATATCTTCAAACTACCGAAAGAACTCTGGAGACTTTTAAGCCACTTCCTATTGATGTAATCCTAGCTTATTTCCCCAAAACTAGCATTACATGGCTTAAAGCTCTGCTGCATTCCATTATTTTCAAAGATTTGAAAGAGAATTCCTTAGTTCTAACCATTCCCATAACCTAGTTCCATTTCTAGAAGCTGTTCTGGATATTGAGTTCAATGTTGGAGATATCGCTGAATTTAGTTCTGAAAAAGTAAGAATTCTTGGAATCCATATTCCTTACCAGATCATCAGCGATGTTCTGAATTCCTTTGACTGTAAGATTGTTTATGTTATAAGAAATCCAAGGGACACTCTGGTTTCGCTATGACATTTTGTGCAGAAGGGGAAGAAATTCGAAAAAGATCCATGGACACTAGAGGCTACTATTAATCACTTCTGCAATGGGGTTCTCCCCTTGGGCATGTATTATGATCCTGTCATTGGTTTACAGGGAAGAAAGCCTAAGAAGGCCAGAGAAAGTTTTCTTTGTTACTTCTAAGCAACTCAAGGAAGATTGCAAGATTCAGGTGGAAAGATTGGCTGAATTTCTGGGGTGTCCATTCCATTTGAAGGTGAGAATAAAGAAATAGAAATTGAAGAGATTGTGAAAAGCTGTAGCTTTGAGACTTTGAGGAATCAAGAGACAAACAAGTCAGATACCAAGGGGCTTTCCATTGGTTTATAATTCATTTTTCAAGGGAAAGGTTGGAGATCACACCAACTATCTCAACCCTTAAATGATTCAGCAAATTGACACCATTATGCGAGAAAAGTTTCTCGCTTCTGGTTTTGATTATGGGATCTAAATTATTGAACCATTCATGTGTCTCTCTTGAAACTAAACCTTTTTTTTTTTTTTTTTGCAAACGTCTCTCTTGAAACTTGATAGACATTGAAAATATAATAAATAATATAAGTATATATGACTTGGTCTCCTTAATGATACTAAGAAGTGTTGTCGTCATTTTTAGACAAGGATCATCCGATAGGTTCCAAATTCATTTGATCACTAAAAAGAGACCTAAATCCAATTCAACAGTTATAAGTGAAATCAACAAGAAATTCATTATTTGTCATTTTTTCTAATTACTTCTAACCTCTATGACTTGACAAGGGAATTGTTGCCCAAAATTCTAGAAAGTTGCCAAAATTCCAGAAAGTTTCCTATTTCTTTGGGGTGGCAGACTTGTCGACAATATTAATAGTGGCGATGAGGTGACCGTTTAGGAAGAAAGGTAATCTTTGTGGTTCTGTTTTACTTGCTCCGTCCGTCCTGAAAAAATAGTCTACTATTTTATTTTAGTTCGTCTCAAAAAGATAGTCCACTTACCATATTGAATATGTATTTAATGTTCCATTTTCATATGTGCCCATAATTAATTATTGTTATTCAACTACCTATACATTTGAAAATATTTTAAACAATTAATGATACAAGGGTATATATAAAAAAATAAGGTAAAATTAAATGTTCTAACCATATTACCTACTAATCTTTAATCCACATAAAATTATTTACTAGACTATTTTTATGGGACGAAGGCAGTATTTAATAAGTTATTTCTCTTTTGTTATTGAAAAGGATCATTTTAGTCTTTTAATCAAAATATATCTGACTTTTAACAATAAAAAAAAAAGTAGTACCAATTTGTCAAAAAAGTAGTACAAGCAAAAAAATGCTAATTTTAAGAGGTGGCTTGTGCAAATTTTAAAGGCGGGGTTGTCTTCTTAGAGCAAGATTAATATTGAGGGAAAAAGTTAAAGGGGAAAACATCTATTTCTAAATAATGTATAGAGAAAAAAAATTAGAGAATAAGAATTGAATATGTGACGTTATTTTATTGGATTAGAAAATGAGTGAGAGTGGGGGAAAAAAAGTATTTTATTAGATTGGAGAGAGGGGAGGGGGAGCCAAATTTGACCCTCATTTACCCCTTTCCCCCTAAATATACGTTTCTACGCCTATTACTTGATACATTATTTAGGGTTTTTTTTTTGCGTGGGGGTGGGTGAGGAAACTAGTGTTCGGGAACCCTACGCTAGTTGTGCTCTTATGCAGCAACTACCAGCCTTCTTGCCCAAAACCAGAAGAACCAGAAGGGACTTTATTTTTTTATTTTTTTCCTCAATTGACTTGAGGACTATTTTGATTTTTGAATAATTTACCTAATTTCCTCCTCTTCTTGTCTTGTCTTGTGTACTCGACCCGGCTGCCGGAATTCCATATAGAATTGATTGCCCTTTTCATCGTATTACAGATACAGAAGAAAGGTTCTTACCATTGGCTTCTGTTTCTCCAGAATCATCTATCCCGTAAGCTCCATCCTTTTATCTGTTTAATGTTTTTTTACTTCTTATCGTGATTGATCAGTTTCTATTTTTCTTATATATATATATTTAGGTCGTTTATTAAGTATATAGGATGAAACAGTGTTAGAATTGTATAATCTGCACTGAGTCTGTTTGTTTAAGAGTGAATGAAAAATTGTCTTTTTCATCTATATATAAAATGACCACCGGTTTCTTGATTTTGAATAAACCAGAAATTTTACGATTTTCCTTGCTTACTCCATTCGTTTCTGTTATGATACTCTTTTGTTAGTCTTATATTGTGAATTTGAATGACAGCTTTAAGAAAAAGCTCCATTCTTTACCCCTGGAGCTTATTGACAACAACGCACAAAATACGCCAATTTTAAGTTATCTGATGCTGCGTAAGCGATTTTTTAAATTAAATTCTTCCTGAGCAATTTATGGTGATACTATTTTCTGTTTTTATTATCCAGTTTTCTCCCATCAATTCACTTATGGATGGGAATATTTTCAAGTCTTCTAGTTGTCAGTGTTTCTGGTTGTTTTTCCTGGTTCAAATATGTTATGTTATTGGTATCTATAGTGTAAGGTCCGGACTATCCGTCTCTTGGAGGGAAAGGAGCTGGTTCAAACAGCTACTCCGACTTCTAGGAGCTTGGGGCTAATAATTTAACTTTCTACTGTATTTGTAATCAATATTTGCAAATCACTGAGGATGCTTTAAAGGAGGAAGAGATCTTGACAGATTATAGTAGGTTGATGCTGGTGTTATGGGTGCTCTTTGTTGCTGCTTAAGAAATGAATTTGAAGATTTTGCTTATCCGGACAATTCAGTTTATGGAAACTTCGTATGCGTTCGTTGTTTCATTCACAACTTCTTACACGTGGTATGCTTTAAATTTATCAACTGTCTATTTAAGTTTTTGAGTGGATTGATAAATTCAGCTGCAGAGACGTGAATGAAAGAGCTTTGCAATGATGCAATCTAAGGAGTGAGTTCATAGCTACATATGTTCAAATTGGCTAAAAATTTGTTGAACTTCTGCATGAGATAACCATTAGACTTCCTGAAGTAAAGTCTATGTACCGTAGTAATTTTTTGAAATTAAGAAATCTAATTTGATTTCTGTTTCCAGAATTCTCCTTAAGCCTATCACTGACATAAGCTTAAAGAATTTAAGCGCTTAGGAAATCTGTCCACATTTAGAGTTCTTTCTGTTTGTGGATCCATATCATTTGCTGGCCCACAAAGTGAAGCAATAACTAGTGCTTTAGAATCCTGGCATATTTGAATTACTTGACCAGCTAAATGCGGTGCTTGGCTGTCACCTGGCGTAATACCTGAACCCTCCTCAAGGGAAGCCTCAAGTCAGAAATTCCATTTGATTGCTAAAATAATTTGATGGCATATTTCATTGCCGTTTTCTGCAGTACACATCATTGTTTCCTAGAGGAGAAGAACAGGAAATTGCTTTGTCCACCCAGGGAACATCTTTAAGTTCTGCAGCATCTCCAGATAATTCTCTAGTGGATCTCTTCCGATCTCTCCAAGACCTCTGCCTTATGATGTGGATCCTAGATATTTTCCCTTGCAGCGGGAAGGACTGGTCTTTGGACGGGAGAAAAGCTCAAGTCATGCGCAAGAGGAAACTGAACCACTGAGGAGAAGCGAAATCGATGAAGAGTCAGAATCATTGAGTGGCACGGACAAATTGAAAGAACTGCCATGTGAAAAAGAATGCAATTTAAAATCATCACCACGGCTTTCAATAACTAAAACAACAGATTTTGCTCATATTTACGCTTCTTCGGAGGATGAAGATGTCTGCCCGACATGTCTTGAAGGTGAGAATACAGCGTTTGTACGTTGTTCTTTTTTTTTTTTTTTTGTATAAAGTGTTGCCCTTTTGGCATTACTTGGGATTCATTTTTCCTTTCTGCATAGATTGGTATGAATGCCTACTTTGTCCATATACTGACCTTGGGCTGAAAGTGTGTAACAAGAATGTTTGATTGCATGTAGCAGCATCACAAAGAAAAATGTATTCTTGTACATGGAGTTTTGAACAGTCTGAATTGTTGAATTCCTTCTGCTGGGCCCACAAATTTTCTGCACATGTTTGCTTGAGTTGATAACTGCTGATCAAAATGCAACCCATAATTTTTGGTCCTGGGTTCTGGATTTTCTTAATGTTGATTCAATGCATCTTTTCTTGCAGAGTATACTATTGAAAACCCAAAGATAATTGCAAAATGTTCTCACCATTTCCATCTTGGTTGTATATATGAGTGGATGGAAAGAAGTGATAACTGTCCAGTTTGTGGCAAGGTAGTTCCATTCCTTCCGTTGTTTTTTACTATTTTTATGTTTTCTTTATTCAACTGCAATCTTGATTATAGTGTTCAATGGACGGATCTAGAATTTTTAGTAGCATGGGCTGGAACATACAAAATATCAAATCGACTAAGTCTATATATAATTTTTTGAAAAATTTCTACATTAAGCTTGTTTGATTCTCATTATTTGCCCAATTTTGGGGAAATTATAATGAGGGGAGAGGTATAATATGTATTGGAAATGTAAAAAGGTTTCAAATATGTGGTTGTAATTGAGTAGTTGTCAAATCAAATGTCAAATCACTAATAGGAAAAATCATAATTGGGGAGAATAACGAAAATCGAACAAGAATTTTTAAATTTTCTTTTATTCTAATTGCTTATCTCATCAAACAATTAGTTCTGTTGCTTTATTTCTCTCTTTATGCAATTGCTCCTATGATGCAATCTAGTACTAAAATATGACTGACTTAGCCCGTACATCCAACATCAGTAATATTAATTTACTACAAGTCACAAAGTGAAGAATAATCTCTCTAATCAAATTGGGTTGCTGTCTCCTTTTCCTTGGGCATTTAGAAGATTAAACCTTAACTGCGGTCTTTCAGTCTGGAGTTGCGTTTCCCGCTCTGGTTAAAGGAAAATCCACTCAGAGAGGAAGTTTAGGCTTGCTACGGCAGTTTGACGTTCAGTATGGGAAATTGTAAAATATGATGAATTCAACTAAAGATATTTATTTTCTTCGCATTATAATTTCTTGACGGTGCTGAGAAGTAGACAAGAAATGGGTTCTGTGTTTTCATGTCGTTATCTAGATATGAACATTGCAAAAATGAGATCTACATATTTTCACATTAATAGAGGAGTTGCTTCAGAAATAACTGGGTGACTTCCTTACTTCAAGGATTAGCATAACATGCTAAACTGACTACTTGGGGTTTGATTGATTGTAGAAATGGACATAAGGTGTGATCATGCATATTTTTTCAACTGTGGTTAATTTTGTTTCATTTGCTTTTCAGGTGATGGAATTCGATGAAATGACATGATCTTTCCAAAAGGTTATAGTTGTGGATGAGTCCAACATCAAACAGAGAGGGAAAAATGAACAGGGTTCAAACGCGTAAAGTTATTTTGAATACCTCATACCATAAAGTCTGTCTTGTATTATGACATCATTGCTGTTGCTAAATATTATCTCAGATCTTGGTACAATAAAATATCTCCCAATCACCAAGAATTTTTGCCAAGTGCTGCGCTTGATGCGGTTCAATCTTGTATGTATACATTTCATGCTTCGGCTGTGATTCCCTTTTCTCGATTTATACAATATATCTGAAGATGATTTCATAATGATTATTGTGCTTCTGATTTCGTATCAGAAGGTGAATTTACAGGCTGATCAAAAGTTTTCATTGATTTCTACAGCTAAGGCGCAATAAGGGAAATTTGAAGTGCACATACATTGCTTCAATACCGGATACCAAATAACACTGAGTAATAGAAAAGAGTAAAGAAACTTGCTCTGATATTGCATACAGAACCAGCGACTATCATCTAATAGAAAAGAAACGATAGCATAACACTGGACAATGATAGTGAGAGAAGAGTAGAGAGGCTCGCATCAACCTTTCGTATTTTGGGAGGTAAATTTTTCCTTCAACCTTCTAAAATGGGTGAGCAACTTGCTCCTATCAGGAAGATTTTCCTTAATCACCGTCTCTTCCTTAAAATTCAGAGTCCATTCATGCAATCGAGGCAGACTACTAGGTTCCAAGATTTGTATGCCCACAGTTTCTTGTGTGCAATCAAACCATTGAGTAAGCCACCCAAATGCCAAGTCCAGCAATCCAATTCTATTGCCACCAAAGAATTTCTTATCTCCTAGAACCTTATCTTGGATAATCTTCAGAACCTCCAGTACTTCCCTTGTTGACTTTTCTCTATCTTCTCCGGTGGCCAGAAGAATGAGAAAAAAGTTAGACCCATCAAAATCACAAGAATTTCTTGTTAGTATTGCATTTAAGAAAATCATAACTTGCCAGAGGCTTGTTACTATAGTCTATAGACGAATGTTTTTTTTGTTTGCTTCAACAAATTACCTTCTGCTGACCGAAATCGATCCAGAAACGGACCATGGCTCTCTCATAAGGATCTGCAGGCAACAAAGGGTTCTGAGGCCATGTTTCTTCAATGTATTCAAGGATGATGGCTGATTCTGCAACAAGTTTACCGCCATGAACAAGCACAGGGACCTTTTTGTGGACGGGGTTGTACTGTAAAAGAGACTGGCTCTTATTGGAGAGGTCTTCTTCTATGTATTCGTACTGAACACCCTTTAGCTTCAATGCCCATATCACTTTGTACACATAGGGGCTTGCCCAAAATCCGTGGACTCACGTCTTCCATAGAGTACAAGGTTGAAGAAAAAGTAGGTGTCTGCTTTTGATTCTTTTTTGTAGTTTTTGTGGCTATTTTATGTGTCTGGTTCTTGGTAAAGCTCAGCGAAGTTTCCAATAATTGACCACTGAGGGTCACGCTTTTTGGCTGCAGCTTCGAAGAAGTTCTTGATGATAAATTAATGGTTCTAACGGGATTACTCCACTTTTATATAATTGTGTAACTAATACTACGTTGAAACTGACAAATCCAAATATTTTTAAGACCAATATAAAAGATGAACATTTGCACATTCATACTTTTCAACATAATTATGACATTATGGGGGAAAAGAACATCGGATTGCCCATTCTATGGTTTTGACAAGATGGAAACAAGAGAAATGCAAAAGATATGAACATATACTAATTATCTTTTATCAATTGGATACAGATAGGTACATTCTGTGAAAAACTTCACTTATTAATGATACAAATTACCACACCTTTGGTTTATATTCACAACATATTTCTGTCTGTATAGATCACAATAAGAAAGTCACTGGTTCTGTCTTAACTGATAACAGCATTTTATTAACTTACAGCTACTTGAAAAGTTCTTAGGAAGGACTCAGGTGGTTGGCCACTGCTCAATTGGTACTTCCCATTAATCTGTTGTAAAGACAAGTTAAAATAGAATTTGTAATTAACATGAGATTTTTGCCGATGGAGGTTATATTTATTCTACTTACCACATAATGCGGGACTCCACTTGTATTGGCCGAGTACTTTTGAAGTTCCTCGTTAACCTTCACAAGAAGCAAAGTCACATGAATAGAGAAGCACACTCATTTTTATTTATTTATTTATTTATTTAAATTACAAATGAACATGCTTGCCATTACTTTGTTCTAGACAAGATTGAGATGAAATAAAGGAACAAAAATGCGAACAAATTTATCGAGATCTTGCAGATATTAGAGAAATAAGATCTCTTTCTTGTTAAAAAAAACAAACCTCTTTCAGTCCATTGTTTGGATTTTCCAGAAATTCCGCTGCTCCTTGTACACCAACCTTTTCTGCAGACTCCACAAGGAATTGCCTTTGAAAGGGAAGAGAATAGTAATTAGATTAAACTCCAAGAACTGAACCAATACAAGCTAACAACTAAAGATTGAACTGTGGTCATCTATATTCTACACTAACCTATCACCTATGTACTTTCCAAGTGAGAAATAACCAAGGCAAAGTTCTTCAACAAGTTTGTGTTGCCTGTCTGCCCCTTGTTTCCCAGCAAAATATATCAGTCTATGGCTGTCGAGCGTGTTTCCCCCTGCACATCCAATACCCAGTAAGTAACAAGGGATGTAAATACCATACTCTCATGTTTGGCTTGCAAAAACTACACGATTGAGGAAGAAAAAAGGGTTAAAATCTTGAAGGACTGGTGCACTGTGCATTCTTCCTATTACTTTATAAATGATGTGCTAGCCATTCATAGGCAGAGGGTGGGTGGTGTGCTAGATCGGAAGAGCGTCGTGTAGAATAAATTGGGTAAAAATGAATTGAACTTACGTAAGTCCATTCACGTCGTATTCCAATCCAAAGCCCTTAAAGATCTGCAATCACAATGCTTTGCAATTATATTATATATTACTAATTACAAGAGTTGAGAATAAAAAATCTATCTGGGTTGTTCAAGATAGAGGATTCAAGAAGCAAATTAAAACCTCTGCCATCAGAGATTCCATTTGTTCAGCTCGAGTTCCAAACCTATTCCTGTAGAAATCCTTCTTAACAACACCTTCCTTGGGTGCATTAGGAATAAGAAAGAACGGGTGCCACCTGATCTGCAATGTAGAAATTCTCACCAATTATGATCAGAAGTGGAAATTGTAAGATTGAAAGAAATTAAAATAAAGTAAGTTCTTTAGCACCTCAAAATTGTATCGATCATTGGATGAAGCGATGGCTTTGTCCAGATTCTTTTTCCCCACAAAGCACCAAGGGCATACAGTGTCTGAACTGACATCAATTTGAATAAGTTTCTTGGTGCTGCTGTCACTTGCGGCTGATTGGGCCATGAAGCTCGACCTGCAGTAATTTGTAGGTGAAAATCACAATCAAAAGAAGCTAGCAGAATAACAAAAGTGTTCTCAAATCTTCAAAACCATAAAATCAACAAAGAAAATCACTTTGGAGTTTCAGAGGAAGACTATGAAACATTCCGGAACATTCATTCTGCACCCCACGCCAAATGTTCACTTTCAAAAAAAGCCGTAGAGCCCTGACAGATGACCTAAAATTTTCTTCTTTGCCTGAAACTATTCCAAAGCTACAAAACTCACTTGTGCCCTGATAGAGCATAAGGAATTCTCTTCTTTGCCTAAATCTTATAAGCAACTAAGCAAGATAATGGGTAAAGATATAGCCTTTACCTAATTAACAAATTATACTAATTTATCATTTGCAACAACAACAAAGAAATTTTGTGCTGCCAATCAGGCCAGGCCTTCCTTTGGTTCTCCACAAGACAAGCCCCTAATTCTAGTATTTATTAAGTCAATATTCAATTTCAGAAAGCCTTGGGGAAAAAAATTCATTACTTTACAGTACATAAGTAGAATTCAAAAAATTCCAATAAACTGGTCGGATACTGTGAACAGAAAGGCAATTTTGGTGAATCGAACGGAACATCAATTGGATGACAACAACTGATGTACACAGAGATGAGTTGAATATAAGAAAAGCTAACCTGTGAAGTGCTCGGATCTGGAATTGCTGGAGAGAACTCAAGCGCACAACACTGTGAATAAATTGCTTCTTCCTGTAGGACTTCGTTTTTTGTCTTAAATAAATATACAGCTTCATATTTGACTTTTTCTGGTACGAGTATCAACTACCTTCTTGAGGTTGACTTCAGAGTTGGCATGTGTAGAGCTGGATCTAGGCTTTTGTTGATACATAATTTTTTAATTTTTCAATTGGGCAAAGAAAATTTTTTTGGGCTTGCACGGGCTACACCCTTGCATCCGTCCATGAGCGAGTGCCTGATCCCGATTTGTCTCCTTCCGTCCCACTAGATGCAATGTTCGTATGTAGGAACGAAAGTCTTGTTGATCTTTCATTTCAATCTCTCAGAGAGCATAACTATTCTGTGGCTTAAGATTTGTTGGTTATCAAGTTAGGACAGTAGTAATTTTGAAATTTAATTGACAATTATCAGAAATATTAAAGGTTTTTTTTTTTCTTGAAGGGAAAATATTAAAGGGTTTTTTACACATTTATGGTTCCATACATTCCAATTCTCTACCAACAAGATTCAAGACCTCGTTATGAGGTACAACAATTAAAGAATAAATAATGAAACGGCGTATTTATTTAAAATGAGATGGCCGAGGGGTTTGCCTATGATTATGTTTGATATCAAAATTACTTGCGACATTCTTTTTCTATAAATGGAATTTGAAGAAGGGGAGTGGGAAAGAAGCCTATGAGCTGCACGGCAACAGATAGTAGGATTTTGTGAAGCGTTTATTTTTAATCTGCTTGTGGCTTGATTATATTATATGAGGAGCCTGTTCATGTATGCTTCTTATAAACAGGGGCTAATGATTTCGGTCAGCTGGGAGATGGGACTGAAAAGGCAAGGAAACACCTGACGAAAGTGAAGCAGTTGCAATCTGAATTTGTGATCTCTGTACACTTTGTTCGGTAACCATTTATAAAATCAGTTTGCCGAACCACGTGAAAACGATATAACTTTATCCACAAGGAGACTCTGGGTTTGGGGAAAAAATCAGATTGGCTTGACTGAAAAAGTTTCTTTGTAATCCATCCTTATGATTAACTTGATCAGTGTATAGACATCTAACTATATGATATCCTTATTAGTTAATATGGTGTTTTTTAAAAAAAAAAAATCTTATTGTTGAAGCAAAATTCCATACGAGCCTTGACAATTTCATTATTATTGTTGTTGGCTTGAAAGTAGATTAAAACTATAGTCATACGTAATCCCAAGCTAATTAAATGATCCCTCTGTCAGTTTAAGAACACTTCTTCAGTTTTCCATTTTTTAGCAGCAAAAGTCACAAAAAGGCCTGCATCCATTTTCAGCATGGTGTCCCTCATTCTTTCATTTTCTGAAAATAAATTTCTCTATCAGTCAATGACTTGCGGTTAAGGCTGAAGGTGGAAAAGAAGATAGTTATATCACTGAGTTAGAGATGAAGTTTGATAGTCCAAATTTAGTTATATTTCATCATATATCAAATGAATGTCAAAATGTCACGTTTGTAATTCTCCAGATATACTATAGGCGTAAACCTTTTTAGTAGAAGAAGACATGCTTTCAAAGGTGCAGGCTTGATAATTATAATAGTCATGAATAGTATCGTTAGCGTACAAGTAAAACCGTGAAAAAAGTGGGTAGATTTGACTTTAACTAAGATATTATGTCTGCAAATTAAATTTCCTAATCAGGAGGAATTATCAATTATTAATGAGCCCAGTATCCCTCATTATTCCTCTAGGTATATTTTTTACCTCCTATTTCTTTTGATATCTCCTGATCACTATTCTTTATTTCTTAACAGGGTTCTAATTATCCACGCTTATTCTGGGAAGCCTTTGATCCAAACACAGTATTAATCTCTCTCTAAGAATTTGTGAGGATTTTTCTGTTGCTCACGCGCAAGATATGCAATCGATACTTAAGATGGGCCCCAAATAGGCAACGTGTAAGCTTATTTCTTAAAAGTTTGTATCATTAGACTTCTTCCCTTTAGATCTTTTCTTACATGTGAGATTCTCCCTTTGGTACTTCATGCTTGTATCTTGTGATTAAAATGTACACGTTCCAATTTTTTTCGTCATTGACAGTATTTTCAACCGTATATGTGTACATTTTAGTTGCCACTGTTTTGCTGCTTTTGCGCAAGTTGTGTAGCAATTATCACTTTTAGAGCAAGATCTAATCATCTAGTAGTTTTATACATGTCTGACTTTGTCATTACCAAATTAGAAGACAAATTCAAATAGGTGATTATTTGGTAGATGTGCTTCTTGGGACTGGTTGGTGGATTGCTTCATGATAAAATGTTTGTAAGATGAAATACTGTAAACGGGAACGTGAAAGCTATGTTAGGATGAAAAAATGAGACATTATATATTGCAGACAGGTAGGGGTATAACCAATAGCAATAAAATTTATGATAGGATAATTTTTATAGTGATGTCATGTTAGTGGAAACAGTCAAATGATCAGGGGAGAGAAGGCTAAGAGGAAGAGGTGGACGAAGCTGAAGATTGCAAAGAGTAGTTAAAGATATGATTTTTGTATCCAAAATCATAATTTGGGAATATTAGAAGCCCCCCCTTTTTTTTGTGGTATATTTTTTTACATATTCATTTATCGTTTAAACTTTGCCATTCCAGGTTATTCGCCAAGTTTCTTGTGGGGCTGTTCATGTGGTTGCTCTGTCAGAAGATGGCTTGTTACAAGCATGAGGAAATTTGAAGTGCACATACATTGCTCCAATACTGGGTACCAAATAACACTGAGTAATAGAAAAGAGTAAAGAAACTTGCTCTGATACTGACTATAGAACCAGCGACTCTTGTCCACTTAGTAATAATAGAAAAGAAATGAAAGAATAACACTGGACAACGCTAGTAAGAGAAGAGTAGAGATGCTCGCTCCAACCTATCGTCTATTTAGGATTTTGGGAGGTAAAGTTTTGAATAATGCTATTTATCTAGACTAGAGATTGTTATTTTTTTATTGACCGTTAAATAAATAACAATCCTATATATTTATACATCCCAACCCATCCCTAATGTAGCGATGCCAACTAATAGCATCACTCTAAATTCTTCCTTCAACCTTCTAAAATGGGCGAGCAACTTACTCATATCAGGAAGGTTTTCCTTAATCACTGTCTCTTCCTTAAAACTCACAGTCCATTCATGCAATCGAGGCAGAATACTAGGTTCCAAGATTTGTATGCCCACAGTTTCTTGTGTGCAATCAAACCATTGGGTAAGCCACCCAAATGCCAAGTCCAGCAATCCAATTCTATTGCCACCAAAGAATTTCTATCTGCTAGAGCCTAATCTTGGATAATCTCCAGAACCTCCAGTACTTCCCATGTTAACTTTTCTCTATCTTCTCTGGTGGCCAGAAAGCATGAGAAAAAAGTGAGACCCTTCAAAATCACAACAATTTCTTGTTAGTATTGCATTTAAGGAACACTTAATTTGCCAGAGGCTTGTTACTATAGTCTATAGACGAATGTTTTCTTCTTGTTTCCTTGACAGGGTTGTACTGTAAAAGAGCTTGGCTCTTATTGGAGAGGTCGTCTTCTATGTATTCATACTGAACACCCTTTAGCTTCAATGCCCATATCACTTTGTACACATAGGAGCTTGCCCAAAACACTTGATTCTTTTTTGTAAATTTTGTGGCTATTTTACGTGTTTGGTTCTTGGTAAAACTCAGAGAATTTTCCAAGAATTGACCATTGAGGGTCACGCTTTTTGTCTGCAGCTTCCAGGAAGTTCTAGATGATAAACTAATGGTTCTAACAGAATTACACAACTTTTATATATGGGTAAATTTCACATATCATCCCCAACCTTTACATTTAGAATCGTCTAGGTTTCTAATATTTTTTTTAACGCGCTGAGTTCTCAATTTTTCATAAATACGTAGAAAAAGCCCCTCTTAACAGAAGTCATCCAAAATTCGATTAGTCCATTGGCTAAATTACTTTAATACCTTTACCCTTTAAATTTTAAAAAAGTACAAAAATTTAAAAATAAAAAAAAAAGAAACTGAAAAGGGGAAGGCCCTCCCTCTCATGCCATTTCCGGTAGCTTCAATGGCAGCAACTCACTAGTATAAATTCCTTTTCATCCTGTCATTCCATTCACTATTATTCAATTACACATGAAGCTTGGTTTACCATATAACAGGGTTTTGTAACTCAATTAATACTCTTTTTCATCACAGGTTCATGCCTTTTCTCATATTATCAGGGCAGCTTTGCCCACCGGGGATTGAAGGAACTCTGTTTGCCCTCTTCATGTCTATAAACAACTTAGGATCCACATTGGGATCATTTGTAGGCGCTGGGTTAGCTTCAATTCTGAATATCTCTTCAGGGTCTTTCGACAACCTTCTCTTGGGAATCATTATTCAAGTTATCTACATCTTCATCCCGGTCTTTTTCCTATTTTTGATACCCAAGGAAGCTACAGGAATATCAGCATAGTTTAGAATATATATCACTCGATTCTGAAAGAAGTTTACTAGAGAACAGGATGACCCAAGATTCTCCGTCCTTTAACTTGCTGGTGACTTTTTGTTTTGACCAGCAATTTAGATACTGGGATGGAACTCAATTAGTTATACATTTTGTAATTCTCATAACATACGCCAACAGTGAAGGGGGTTCCTCCCCTTTCAGTTTCCTTTTTTTTATATTTTTAAAATTTTAAATTCTTTTGCTTTTTTAAAATTTAAAGGGTAAGGGTATTGAGGTAATTTGGTTAATGAGTTAAGGGAATTTTGGATGGCTTCCGTCAAAAGGGACCTTTTGTGCGTATTTATGAAAGATTGAGGACACAATGCGCTAAAAAAGGTTAAGGACCCATACGATTCTAAGTGTAAAGGTTGGGGACGATATGTGAAATTTACCCTTTATATAATTGCGTAAGTAATACTACGTTGAAACTGATAAATCCAAAAATTTTAAAGACCAATAAAATATGAACATTTGCACATTCATACTTTTCAACATTATGGGGATCAAAGCGAAGACCTTTATCTATGATAGCATCCTAATTAAATTCTTAAACTCTTAGTTAAGGGTTCGATCTCTAATCCTTAAAATCTCTTTTGTAATCTCAAAAACATTATGGGTCAAAAAGAGAGGATTGCCGATTCTATGGGTTTGACTTTTGACAAGATGGGAACAAGAGAAAAG
>CAVNYN010197602.1:933-133053 GCA_963692815.1 Nyctanthes arbor-tristis
CCCAAAAAAAAAAAAAAAAAATCATATTTTTTCTGTAAGCATTTTTTCTTTTTTTTTTTTTTTAAAGTTGACCAAACACCTAAAACTGAAAAATTTACTTCCAATTTTTTGAAAGTAGAAGATGAGCTCCAGTACCAATTCCAAATTAAGTTGTGGATAACGATGAATGACTTCAAGAGGGATTTGGAATTGAAATTGCACCTCTAAAGCAAAAAATGAAAGTGCACAAGATACTGGAATATGTTAATATCGACACAAATGTTTGTAATGATACAAATAATGGTGTGATATAATATCAACACATAGTCACATCTCATTCAAATTATGTAGCGACTAATATTATATCACATCATTTATGTGGTGCCGTAGCACGATATTTCTAATACTTAAACATTTTCAGACACACTTGAAATGTTCAAGCATTAGACATTTGGCACTACAATGATATCAGACAATGATGTGACATAATATTAAGTATTAACACGTGATCACACTCTTCTCAAATCAAATCAACAACTGATGTTATCTCAAATCATTTTTCTGGTGATGTAACGTCCATAAACATATAGTGTTTGAAAATTTGAGTAACAATATACCTCCCTATTAGTTCAGTGATTAACAAAAATTAAATCATTTTATAGAGAAAAATTGGAGGGCAAAATTATTAATTAAGGCATTTGAGTTATTTGAGATTTAAAATTTTAAAAGGTAAAATTGTCAACTAATTAACTAACCGATGACCTAACAGGGAAATGTATCTTTTGAACATTTTCACTAGTCTTTTTTTCCCATCCTGAGCAATTATGAAAATGGTAGTTATATTAACACTACATTTTTTACTAACTACACCACATTTTAATTATACTCATTGTCCTTTATATTTTTATTTCTTTACACTTGGAGCATTAACTTATTTTTTGTCATAAATGAAATCTTGTAAAGAATGATATCTTGATTCCAAAAATTTCATTACCAGAATTGTTTAAAATTTTTAAATAAGCAAAAATATAATATCTAATGATACACAACTACATGGTTTCATTTGATTTTAACGTAAACAAATCAAATTTTTTTAAACATATTTGATCATTAAGAACATGTGATGATAATTAAATCAAAGAATCGAGAAAAAATGTAGCAAGAACCTTTAGGGCTTAAATACTATAAAAAACAAAGTTTATGGATGTTTATATTAATAAAAATGTGGTGTATTTAATAAAATGAGTTATGTAGATATAATTAACCTTTTGAAAATGTACACCCATTTTTTAAAATTAAAATCACGTCTTCATTTGAACTTCAATTTTTAAATTATAAATTTAGCCTTTTCAACCAAAACTAGTACTGCACCCATGCGTTGCATGGGAAGACATTCTAAAAATAATAAGTAAAAATAGAATAGACCATCAAGTAACCAATATTTAAAAATAAAAAAATCCAATATATATTTCATTGTACTCTCAAAATGAATAATTTCTAATATATTGATCAACTTGATGATATAGGCTTGTGTCAAACAATGAGTCTCGATATGACACCATATGGTATGATTTGCATATTGTGGAATCCTAAAATTCATTTTCTATGGCACTGTTTATTTAATTATTAAGTGGGTTAATTGCTTGCTAAATATAAGAGAAAATTAACAAAAGCTAATATTGTTAGGATGCATTTGTAATTTTCCAATTTTCTCGAGGGATTAAACTAAAACATTTAGCACCAAGTCATTTTATCTTTTATTTTTCTTTTCAACATTTTTTTGACATAGTAATAATATAATAATTTGGGCCAATTTATAAACACAGCTTCTATCATATATGTGAGCATAATAAACATATTCTAATTAAGCCTATAATAATATCCAACAACCTATATACAAATAATATTTACGATATCTATAAAATATTTCCATACAGCTCACTAAAAAAAACTCAAAATATATGTAGTTGGCAAAACCGATTCTGTACATTATATGATTACCAAAAAAGACGTAATGAAGGCAAAACTAAGAAACTTATTCAAAAATAACAAAAATTTTAGTAAATATTTTGAAAAGCTACCGACACATTGGTTGAATCCAAATTTCAATAAAAACCCAATAAAAAAAGTGAGTCTTTTCTTGATCACTCAAACCAAATTAAAGCTCTTGATTTTGGGTAATCAATCCTTATGATTGCTCTTCGTTGAAGGCCATATCATTCAAAAATAATGTAAAAGCTTAAATATTATGCTCCAATGGTAAGAAATTCAATCTAACAAGTGGCCCTCAAGCTAGTTGTATTCAAGTCATGTATTTTCTAACTTTCTGATAATCTAAATGAATTCGGTGTTCATGTCACCCTGTAAAAGATAAGGAAGTAACAACAACAACAATAATAATAAATGAGTGATTTAGCTTTCAAAAGATTACAGTTTTGATTGCGAAACACCACAAATCATACTTAAAAACATCTAGTGCTTCTGTATAAGTTTTTTTGATTTTATTTTCCACTATGCCATAATTGCACGAAACATAAAAATTAGCCAAAAACACTTGATCTACATTCAATAACATCAAATTCTAAGGGAGAAATGAAGGAAACTTTAAAGCTTTCAAACATATGCTCACAAAATATGGATACCAGATATTACATAAAAAATCTTCTATGTAATTTAATACCAAAAGAGATATGACTTCAACCCTCACCTGTGCAGCATGGCTGGTACTATAGGAGTCAAACACGAAAACTTCCCCTAGCCAAGAATGACTATATCCATGGAAACTTAAAACAGCTATAATATTATATTAGATTTATATAAGAGAAATTAGAATAGGCATATTTACATCCTTTGTTAAAATAAATGTGCCAAACCCATATAAAGAATCCACAGATAAAGAATGTTTGTGCCTCGGAAAAATATTTGAAGTAAAGAGTAGGACTCCAATTCGAGATAGATAAAAATAACATACTTTAGTTTGTATTAATCAATTAAAGCGATGACAATATAATATTCAGACAGAATGAGATCTGAAATTTCTTATGAAATAATAGATATACACTATAAATAAGAGAAATTGTGCCATATATTAAATTGATATAGTAAAGATAATTCAAAAAAATAAATAGTTGAGAGATTTATTGAAAGTTTTAATTCAAACGACCGAATTTTTTAAAAATAGATAATCCAACTAATTGTTTCACCATTTCAGTATTCTTCTACTCGTCTAATATCTTCTTAAATCCATAAGTATTTAGACGAAATTCTTGAATCCACTGTAGCCTCTAGACCAAATTCTCAACTAATCCAACCCTGAAATCAATAGCCCAAGTCTATATGAACTCCCCTTTGTCAAAGAAAATAAATCGTCAAGATTTTAGCATTGATTTAGGAAATTAAGATGCGTTATCGCAGAGATTTTAGTGTTGATTCAGTAAATTAAAATCGGTATGGCAGATATTTTAGAACGGCAGATTAGAAAAATAATCAAAAGCACAGAGAGAATTAACAATTAAAACAGTAAATTAGGAAATAAAAATCCTCATGTGCTCGAAAGGGAAAGATGGGAAGAAAAAGAAGGGAATTTACAGAGAAAATTGGGGGAAAAAGCAGGGGGCGGAACCAGGAATTTTTCTCAACGCGGTCAGATATATATATATATATATTTTAAGATGTGTGGTTGGAAATTTTACAATTGGTCTAATGAAGAGATATCCATGTAATAACTAATAAACATAAATTTAATATGAGTGTCTTTTTAAAAGAAATATATATAATAATATTTGCATATTAGGATGTACAGATTCCTACATCGAATTACATGATAAAATAAAAAAAGGTTGATGTTACAAAAGTTCATGTTAGAAATGCAATTTCCAAATAGAATTGAATTGTGTCTCAGATCGGGTTGATAGCAAATAATAACTGAGGGTGTACTTTATAAAATTAAAACGGAAGATATATGATTTAAGGTGGATGAAATCCCATATCGGATTAAGAATAAAATATTATATTTGGCTTAGTCTATATAAAAGTAAAAGTTTGAATGCATTTAACATAATTTCTATTGGACTAACCATTGATTGGTCTGATAAAGAGATATCAGTGTAATGAGATATCCATGTAATAACTAATAAATACAAATTTAATATGAGTGTCTTTCTAAAAGAAATATATATAGTATGTGCATATTAGGATGTACATATTTCCACATCGGATTACATAATAAAATAGAAAAGGGTTGAGTGTTATAAAAGTGGATGTTAGAAATGCAATTTTCAAAGAGAATTGAATTGTGTCCCACATCGGGTTGATAGCAAACAATGGCTGAAAAATTAAAATAGAAGATATATAATTTAAGCCGGATGAAATCCCACATCGGATTAAGAATAAAATATTATTTGGCTAAGTCTATATAAAAGTGGAAGTTGGAATGCATTTAAATTAATTTCTATTGGACTAACTATTGATTTTCAGCTCAATTGCAGCTAAAGGCTTTTTCCTATATACAAGATAGTTAATTTTGGGCTCAGGAAAATAGTGTAGTTGGCCTAAAAATCAGATGGGTTGTGGCAGGAGGTAGTGCAGTCCATGGAACGCACTAGCCCTTAATAGGCTCTGTCCCTAGGAAAAAGAAAAACCTAAAACAAAAAATATGCACATCACAAAGGGTGACTGACCAGAACAGTTACAACACTAAAATAGACGGGAAAAAAATAAGAAGGCAACTTAAGTACCTTTACATATATATATATATATATCCTATCCTACTATAATAAAAGAGATGGTTTGTGGGCCCCATCGTCATCGCTATTTTGTCGGCTAGCCTTGTCGTCCCTTTTTTTTTTTCTTTTTTATGCCTCTTTCAATACACAGTGTCATCAATCATCTGCAGATCTGCTCTTCTCCCACTGGCGGTACCCAGCTACCCCATTTTTCTTTCTTCCTCTGGCAATGCGCGAGTCTGCTATGGATTCGAAGTAAATTCAAGGTTGTTACCTTCCATTGCTATAGATTTTAGCTCCCTGTCTTATTCTCCAACGATTTTGGTGAGTTTTGAGTTATATGGTGTTCTCTTTTTATTCTTCTATTTTTCTACTGATGATTGGAAGATCGCCCTGGGTATTTACCAATTTTTCATCACCAAAGCCGGTCCTTTCTTATCCAAGAGAAGTTACCAGATCGTTTTGGCTGTTTTTCCCCTCTTTTGATGATTTCGATTTGGGGTGTGAGTGATTTGTCATGTATTTTTCCTTTTATTTTTTTTTACTTTTCCTCTTTCAAGTTTCTTGGTTTCTGTTTTTAATTAAGTATGGTATGTTTATTTTTTATTTTTACTCATAATCTTTGGGTTTGCACTTTCCAATTTTGATATGGTGATTGATTTGAACATGGAATCAAAGTCTCTATGCTTGTGAGATCAAATTACTTGATTCTAATTAGTTGAGTTCTCGACAATTGGTTCAGTAGCTTGATTTGAACAGTGAAACAAAATCTGTACGTGAGACCAAATTAGTTGATTCTAATTAGTTTAGTTCTCGACTGTTGGCTCGGTTTCTTCAATTTAGACCGTTTTGTGTCTGTCTTCAACTATTTGTGTTTGCAAATTAATATGAAGACCATGGATATCATGTTGTATGTGGGCATAGGAAATACCATCTACAGCAACAATATTAGATGCTTAAAGCATGTTAGGAATCAATATATCAATAGCTTTACCTAGGAATTAGGTGACCATATGTAGTTTTGATCATTACTGCAAGTATAGTAGTGATCTATGATAGACGCCATTTGCAAGAACGTAAAGGAAAAACTTGAATTGGGTGTACTTTTTGGGGAGAGAGAGACCGTGTTTTATATTTAGAACAGGCTTTATTTTTTGAATACTTGCCTTTATGTTAAATTTTCTTGCAATCAGGTATTTTCAGCTTTCTTCATCATTATGTAGAGAAGTTGTTCATTACTTTATTGAAACATGGAAAGAAGAGGTGCAAATTTTTTCTATAAAAAGCCAAAAGTGTAAAGAGGGCGGAGCATTTCATTGGGGAATTTAGTTATGAATTTTGTTAAGAAACAAGTTAACGATGAAGAAGTCTTTTTCTAGCTTGTTATGAAACCAATTTTGGACTTATAGACTTCATCATATACTTTCTTGCATCATATTTGATAGCTATTCAATAACTCAAGGTATTGCCTACTACCTATACCCTGCTATTGTACTTTAGGTTAGTTGACCTTACATAGGTGATTTGTGTTACATACTATGTATAAAGCATGTACCGTTGCAAGTGAAAAACAAAAGAAGTAAGACTCTAATGTAACTTTAGATGGAATTCATAGAAGGTTGTAGTTAAATTTGAAGATTGTTGAGAAGAAGAAACTCAAGAGATGGGTACGGGAATGGAATTTCATACTTATTTATATGATGCATTTCTTTTATGCCTAGAAGTTGGTGAGGAAGTTTGTGATTTGTGATAGGATAATACTATCTATTGCATTTGTGTTTTGATTAATAAGCATTATGGTTCAGTTGAATGGTACATCACATCAATATAAAATAAAAAATTACTTGCTTTGCTTTAACAGTGGATAGCCTTTTTGGAAGGAGTTAGATTGAATGAATTAATTTGATACATTTCTTCTACTAGAGCAAAAAATGAATATTTGAGAATGTTGTAAGCGAAAAATAGTTCTACATTTGCATCTCTATTATTGGCAGATCATTAGTGTATTATAGGTTGTTAGAAGTGGCACTTGAATGGCTTTACATGGCATGCACCCATGGTATTGTGTTCACAACTTGGTGGCTGGTCACCATCTTGTTTTTCCTTGTTTTCACCTGCATTTACTTCCCAACTGTTGCTGATCTTTTCACCCCCGTTTGATCTTGGAATTGTGTGCAATGACCATGGATGTTGATATATACTCATTTAATAAGGGCATGGCTATCATTTGATGCAAAAGTACTGTGCGATATGCAAATCAAACTAAACATATGTGGGGATGGAAGCTTGAAGTGCTTCAAGATCAAGATTAGGATTGATGAGCTAGCAAGGCTATGGGAAGATGCTGGAAAGAGAATACCAATCATTGCCATGTTTTAAGAGTTGATTTATGTATTACTTATTGTAAAACATTGTAGATATGTTGATAGATCACGTCAGTGACGATTACATTGGTTTTTTCTTTTCTCCCCCTTCTAGGGGGAGGGGGTTATTTGTTGTGTCATTTTAGTGTTACATATATCTGTTAAGGGTGAGTCTTGTACATGCACAAAATCTATTCTAATGCTTTTATTCTCCTCTCCAATACTACAATCCATTCTTCAAATTACGTTTCATAATAGATACAGCACGTGCAAGGCACGTGCGATTACTAGTGTGTGTGTATATATATATATAGATGCTGTTAGAATAAGTGTCGTCGACCCACCCCCAGAAAAATAAAAAACATAGAGTGAGGGGATTTTTTTCCGTTTTCGGGAGGGGGGCATAGCTGGCAGATCAAACAACTAACAAGAATTACACAAAACGGTAAGAGATGAGATTCTTTATATTTTCCAACTTATTTGATACTCATTATTCTCTTTAATTATAATTTTACCTAATATTGATTTAACATTTAATTTGACAACTGCTCAATTACAATCACATATTTCAAATATTTTTATATTTTCAATACACATTCCACCTTTCTGCTCATTATAATTTCCTCAATTTTAGACAAATAATGAGAATCAAACAATATATCTTTGTTCATCTAACATTTTTTTTTAAAAGTGTTCATCTAACAATTATTGGAGATTGGAGAATGTTAATAATCTTGTCACTACCCTCACATATACACACTCTGTAAATTGAAAATAAAATACAATTGTCCACTTCTTAAAAATTACAAATACAAAATATCAAACTCGTCATCAAAAGAAAGAGTAATTCTAGAAGGACATGAAAAGGAGACATTATTAGGTGACATTCTCATGTGACACACATTCATTGGGTGATGATTACATTGTTACTTTTTCACTATCTAATACAAGTGTGCCACATAAGAATATCACCTAATAATGTCTCATTTTCATGTTCCCTTAGAATTTTTCCAAAAGAAAACCCAATAAATATCTTTTGAAATTTTTTTTTTTTTTTTTTTGCACCCATATCTCTTGAAATTCTTGATCACGAAGAATTTTTTTTTTTTTTTTGAAGTAATTGATCACCAAGAAATTAATATCTCAATTTTTTTAAAATTTCTAAATATCTTTTGAAATTCTTTTTTTTTTTTTTTGCACCCATATCTCTTGAAATTCTTGATCACCAAGAATTTTTTTTTTTTTTTGAAGTAATTGATCACCAAGAAATTAATATCTGAATGTTTTTAAAATTTCTTTAGTAAACCCCGAGAGTCAAGGGGAAGGGGGGGAGAGATATCCAGGCAAAACTTTCCTTAATAAGATTAATAACTTATTATCATAGCCCTTTTTCTTTTGACTTATAATTTCAGTTTTTTGCTTATAATAATTTGTTCATATAGGGAAGAGTGTCGTTCCCAGGAAAGACTAGCATAAAAGGTCCAATGGCGTAAACCCTAGACACCCCTAATATCTACTTTCACGACACGTGGCATCAGCCAACTCTTTCTCCATGGATTTCCCTATAAGCTCCCAACCGAACCCCCACGCCCCACTCTCTCCCCCCCAAATCTCTCTCCTTTTTCCTCCGTTTTGCTACCTTCTTTCTCTCCGTAGACTCAAAAAATTCAAGTGCGAAAATCAAGAAAGAAAGCAGTTTCTGAAGGTTAGAACAGAACACAATGAAACCGGGGAAAGTGAGTAGACAGAATGTTCTGTCTACTCTTTTGACAGAGGAAGAGATTGAAGTTGCAGAAATTTTACTCGATTTGGGAAATTCTGTTGCTGAACCCGAGGAATCGAGAAGAAAATTCTCGTGGGGTAATAGAAGGAAGAGATCTGCTCTGGACGCGACTCCATCTCCTGCTCCTGCACCATCTTCTTCCCCGTCGCCGGCGTCGGTTCAGCGAACTGAGATTGACGTTGAAACTCGAGTCAAACCCGAGGCTACCACAAGTCCAACTACGCCTCTCTCCTACTCGCCCAGTGAATCTGATGAAAAGTGCAAGCATTCTTCCAAGGATTCCAAGAAAAGGGTATTTCTCTTTTCGCTTGTTTAGGAATTTTTGATTGAATTTTCGTGTGATTCGTTATCACCTGCGGTTTTTGGTTGTGGTTTCTGTTTTTTTGAAGTTTTAACTACTGGGTATTGTCTGCAGTTTGTTTTTTTGTGTCTTATTTTTAGCCATTAATGGCTCCCCTGTTTTTGGGCTGCGTATACGCCGATACTAATTACTGTGAGATTTAAAAGTACAGTAGATGAGATTTTTTTTAAATGATTGCTACTATCATACTTTTGAGCTTGTAGAGTCGACGTTATCAAACAAGTCATTGAAGTGAAAAAACTCTGTAATTTACACCCTTTTATATGGTTGAATTTGCAGAAAAGAGATGAGTACTTGGAGATGATAGAAGCATTGACTCAAAGGAGAGATTTGCTTAAAGGGGTAAGTTTGTAAATTCCGTATCACACAATCCAATCATTTTATTGCTTTTATTTATTTTTTTAAATATATATATATACACACACACACACACATGGCAAATTGTTTTCTTTTTCAAGAAATCAAGCGCTGATGGAACTCTTTTTTGCGTTAAACAGGAAGTGGAGAATGTGAAGAATTACTACAACAAACTAATGGCTTACAATTTGGAGTTGAAATCAATGAAGCAAAAGGTATCTTGAGTTACAAAGATCCATTGAAAGAACAAACTATTGTCTCTCGAGCACTTTTATGCATATAGTACATCAGGAAAGAATCCCGAAAAAACGTTATCCACCAAGTTGTCACATTTTGATCTCTAGTAGGAATTTCCATTTCCATTTGGAGTCGTGATCAGTTATAGATAAACTATAGGCACTATGAATATACGTGTTCGACTGTGTTTAAAAGTACATTTGAGGTGCGCTTTCTTGGTGATGTAGATAATCCAATTATTTATTCGCTTTCCCTTTTTTCGATCTTTATTTGGTAAGAATTTTGATTACTTATCTTATGCTGTCAACAGGTTCTAACAAGTTACCGCAAAAGAGAAGTGTCCCATATGAGAATGAACAAATTCTTGAGTTTTGACATGAATTTAGTCCAACATTATCAAATGAATGCCGTGGGGTATCACCAGCCGTTTATTTCAGATCAGATGGATAGAGGGTCATCACCATCATCTGAGAAGTTTCAGTACCAGTTTCTCCCAATGGCTCAATCAAGTAACGGATTGGGCAACGTTAATCATCTGGGCCCAGTTAGAATTCCCGACTTGAATCTATCTGCTGAAGAGGCTTATGGGGTGGACTCATCACAGCCGTTGGATGTGAATAGAGATGTTACTGATAGACGGGCCAGATTTGCTGAAGCCCGCAGGTTGAGGCGAGGGTTGATGAAAATGAAGAGTGGATCAGGTGGCGTAAAGTATCTGCGAAGCAGATGATTACGGCTAATTTACGGGCTTTTTTTGGGTAGAAATAAACTTGAGGAAAATATATGATTGTTACTACTTGATTAGCGTTAATTAAAGTGTAAATTAGGAGAGATTTATAATGAAATGTTATACATGTGATTTGTCGATTTAATAGTCACTGCAAGTTTAAAGATTTATTACGCTAGTGATTACTATAATTATCTCATTACAGTAATATTCACTAAAGTCTAAAATAGTTGTACAGTTGTCAAAAAAAAGAAAAAAAAATAGTTGTACAGTCATTTTAAAATTGGTCACATTAATAATTTTCCAAGAAGTTTTTATTATCTTGATGGTACAATATATGTTTGCTGACCATTAGTGAAAGAAAATTACATTAGTGAAAGAAAATTACATTATTATTAGTGGTCACAAATTAACCATACTTTTTTGGTCAATTACAATTACCGGAGCACAACGCGAAAAGTATTAGAAACTCAGCACAAAGTAAATAACCATACAATCAGTGGGAAAAAGCCACACAGCTTGTAGTTGGTGGTTAGTTGCTAAAATTAGCCCTAATGGAAATGTCTTTTTGCAGAAAATTTTGTGGCACAGAAATGTTGACAAAGAAAATGTTGGGGTGAAAATGACGCAAATACCCCAGCATGGAGTTAAAAACAGACAAAATACTATAACTAAAATCTATATTATGAAACCTCTTTCCAAAAAAAAAAATCTAAATTAAAAAAGTGTAATACTTAAAAAAAAAAAATTGTGTTTAGGATACACTCAGTCGTGCTTAAATTTAGAATAACACATCCACGCTTCACACTTCCACACATTTTGGTCTTGCTTAACACTTTCAAGAGTGTTGATTAACAAAACTATTTCTACTTCGATAAATAAATAGATGTTTTAAAAATAAATGATGGAGATTTGTGGAAAAAGTTTATAATATTTTAAAAATACTTACTCCATCCTCTATAACTAAATCAAAAATCCATATATAAATTGAAGGGTGTGCCAATTTGTTGTTTAATTTTCTAGTGTTTGAATTCCTAGAATACTAGAAAGTTTGTCCAGATTTTTGTAGTACATATAGGTCCCTACAAGATACATAAATATTATTAATTTGACCAAATTTTATTTTTAAAATAGAAATACTTTGCTAAACAAAAAATCATGGCCGGACGTTCTTAAACCGAACATGATCCAATTTTACAGGTAAAATGCCCAGAGTAGGATAATAGAGCCCAAACAAATGTGTAAAATCCTCGTGGCCCCAGTAAGATATTAGGGTTTCGAAACAGTTGCAGTCACTGGGACCCGTATATAAAGGCTCGCAATCTTCTCACCAATTGTTTATCCATTTTGCCTTCAGTTTTCAGTGCCATTCTTTCTGTCAATTACTATTATTCTAATAACTCTCTCCCTTTCGCTGGATATTATTTTTATGGTTCTGTGTGTTTTAACGATTTCAACAGTGCAAATTGCGCCACTGGCCAAAAAATAGTGCAAATTGTGCTTTTTTAATTCAATTTTAGTGAAACGATTTGTTGCTGCAAATGACGACAGTTACTGTGGATTATGAGAAGCTTGTGCTTTTGAAGCCGAGTTATGTTTCTTCCTCATATACTTCCATGACTCTGATGCATTTCTTTTATTTTTATTATTCTTTTTTCTGATTTTAATTTTTTCTTTCAGTTTTTAAACGATTTTTTGTTTTAATTAACGTTAATCTTCTAAATTATTTTGCTTAATTCAGATTTTGATTATGTTCATTATTTGTTCTTCTTAACCCGAGTACTGAGGGGGCGATTAGGTTAGGAGACGTATGTACTCGTTTTTCAAATGTTTTCATTATTTTTAATTATTTTTATTATATTTGTTTATAACTGCAAAATTAATTATTTATCGGGGCAAAAATCAGAGTTATTCTAGACGAAAACCAAGTAAAAATTAAAATTCTTAATAGTAAGTTGAATAATAATTTATTCAATACTCCTCTCATCCCATTATTTATCTAGTACATTTTTCTCTTTTTTATATTCGTCTCAATTATACGGCTGTGTTTCATATTAAAAAGTTTATTTTATATTATTTTAAGTTTAATACTTTTATTTAACGGCATAAGTTGTGATTATTAATTTAAAAATTATATTAAATAAAGGCGAATTAAGATTAAATTTTCCAACATCATCTTTAATTTCTATGAAAAAGCAAAGTGGATTAAATAATTATAACATACGGAGGAGTAACAATGACAAATTACAAAATTTTGAGTGAAGAACTTAAGATATGGAAATTGAAGGAACAAATTTGCTACATGTCTATAAAATCCTTCCAAAAATTATTTTACACACACAAGGCACGAATCTATTTCTTCACTCATCACAACATTTAAAAATTAATTATTCTAATTTTGTTAACTCATTTTGTGAATGCGCTTTTGTAAAAGTAAAAGTTTGTAGTAGTTAGACTTTTTTACAAAGGAAAAAAACTGGTAGAAGAGAAGAGGAATACATTTAAAAGACTAATAATCATTTCAAAACAAGAACCCAAAAAGTACGATTAAAAATTTGTATTGTAACCATACAAATTCGCATAGAAATATGCGCTATTAAAGTACAGTGTAAAATAAATCAATAATACAAATCCCTAAATACTAACATTATATTTCCTTTTTGTATTTTTTTTAACATGCTGTGTCCCTATTTACCCCATGGGAATTGTATTTTTACAAAAAAAAAAAAAAAATTGTTCTTTAATTTAAAGAAATAAAGGCAGTTTAGAAGGGATTTAACGAAATTATTGGCATAATCCGTCAAAAGGGACATTATATGCATATTTATGAAATGTTGGGTACTCAGCGTGGTGAAAATTTACCCTTTAAACAAAGTAAAGGCAGCTGCAGTTACAATATACATTATTACTTTTCTGATGAAAAGGCATTTAAAGACTGGATTAGTTTATAGATGAGTTCTCTAACACATTGAAAATATTTAGGGGGCAGCTAAACCATTTTGCCAGCCACATGCCATTAGACTATGTTACTTGGCAAGCCGTCTTAGTCGATCAGGCTCGAGCTGTGCCTCAAATTTTGGCCCTGCTCGAGCTTTGGACTCTGTGAAACAATTTGCCAAATAATTTGACTTGAGCTTTTTGTGGACCAAGCGCAGGCCGCTTGAGCCAATTGGCTTGTTTACTAATATTCTCACTGCCCACCATTTCAGACTTAAACATTAATATCTATTGGTTGGAAGTGTTAGCTGAAAACCCCAAGACTTTGGCATTCTAAAAGTTAAATCACAGGAATAATCTCCTCCCCCTAATGTGAAAGAAATATAACTCTCACCGCTTATGTGCTACCAGTAACAGATTCAAGAATTAAATTTACACGGGCTGTATTACAAAAAATTACAAATTTAATAAGACTAATATAAATTTTTCATAAATTAAAAAAATAATTTAGGCTGGCACAGGCTAGATCCGCCCATGTGTGCGACTATGATGTCAGCTCGAATGATGACCACGCTGGTTGTGGAAATTATATCTCCTCTCTATTCTCTTCCCCACTCCGGCTATAGAAACCTCATCCCCCTCTTACGGAGCTCAAATGCAGCCACGTAGCGGTTTGAGCTCCGTAAGAGGGGGATGAGGTTTCATAGAAAATCACTTCTCCTTCCCCAATTCTCTTTTAAAAAACACTTCAAAAGTCATTTGTCATGACATTTTTTTTTTCAAAAATTCAGGATGTCTAGTAATTTATAGAAACCCAATGATGATGATGATGATGATGATAATAATAATAATAATAATAATAATAATAAAAAAATACAGAACATATAATCCCTTTCATCAATTAGATGAAAGTATAAATATATGCAAGATGTCATACTTCAAAACTAGAAAGAAAACGAAGCTTGAAGATTGAATCTACACAAGATGTCATGACTCATAATAAAAAATCTTAACCATTTTATGGCCATTTATTTAGTGTGTGTATATATATATATAAGCAGAGTTTGTTTAGCTCAATTGATTGTCGAGTACAATTAGAAATAATTTTCCCGCTCATTGTGTAGCTTTTTTAAAAAATCAATTTACTGATGTAATTATTCTATTATTATATTTTTCTATTATTATATTTTTCCTTATTGTTATAATTTTTCTTTTAATCATTTAATTTAATATTTTTATTTTTATTTTAAGATTCTATCTACAAATTGATTTAATATTTTTATTTTAAAACTCTATCTACATATTACATTTTAGTTAGATATGTCTCATAGTTGCTTAATAGATTTCAATTTTACTTTGTTTGATATACATTTTAGTTAGATATATCTCATTATATTGTATTTTACTTTCTCAGTATAATATATCCATGAAATGCATGGATGTGAAGCATAATAGTCCATAAATGAACGGGTGTAAAACTAATATAGATTATGCTGTTGGGTTTTATTATCTTTAAAGGACATAAAATATAAAAATTAATAAAAAAATTTATTGATTCAGCTATCATACTTTTCCTTATTGTTATATATTTTTCCTTTTAATCATTTAGTTTAATATTTTTATTTTGAAAGTCTATATACATATTATATTTTGGTTAGATATATTTCACATTTGTCTAATGTGTTTGAATCACATGAAAATAGATAATATATCAATCTTGATTTTAATATTACTATTATACTTTTCTTTTTAATCATTTAATTTAATATTTTTATTTTGGAGTTATATCTATATATTACATTTTAGTTAAATGTATATCATATTTGTCTAATAGATTTTAATTTTACTTTGTTTGATTGTATAATTTCATCATTCTATATTCCCCTACTCCATTTTATTTTATTTTGAGAGCATAATATGTCCGTAAAATGTATAAGTGTGAAGCAAAGTATGTCCATGAAACGCACGAGTATAAAATTAATATAGATTATTTTTATTGTCTTTAAAGGAAATAAAAAATAAAAAATAATAAAAAATTATTTATTCAATTATTATACTTTTCCTTATTGCTATACTTTTCTTTTTAATTATTTAATATAATATTTTTATTTTGAGACTCTATTTACATATTATATATTGGTTAGATATATCTTATATTGCTTAATGGATTTGAATTACATGAAAATAAATAATACATCAATCTAAATTTCAATATTATTATATTTTTTTATTATTACACTTTTCCTTTTAATCATTTAATTTATTATTTTTATTTTGAGATTCTATCTAAGTATTATATTTTAGTTAGACATATTTCATATTTGTCTAATGAATTTCAATTTTACTTTATTCTATTGTATAATTTCATGATTTTATGTTCTCCTACTCTATTATATTTTACTTTGTCACTATAATATGTCGGTAATTGTACGGGTGTGAAACTAATATAGAATTATTCTATCAGGTTTTATTATCTTTAAAGAAATAAAAAAACGAGAATTAATAAAAAAATTATTAGTTCAACAAGATAACGATAGACTAATAACAAAAATATAAAATTATGTCATTAAAATAAAGAATTGATTGAATACTACTTGTAAATATAGGATGCACATTAATTCCATGTAGAATGTGTTTTTTAATTTCTTTATGACATTAAACCTGACAAATATAATTATATTATATTTTACATATAAAATTCCTTTAAAGCTCTACCTGTACAACGTACAGGTAGAAATCTTGTAAGATTACAATAAGAAAAAACTTTTAAAAAAATATTGTCTAAATATCTTAATTAAATATATACTTTTCAAATGACAAAAATATTGTCTCTTCCAAAAAATGACTAAAATACTTCCTATTTTACCCTTACACTCGATTATCATTGAAGCTAGTATCCTATATTTATTTAGGTTTGGATTTTTTATTTTCCAAGTAGTGAGAAGATGTTTAATTGTCATTGGGAGATGGAATCACTATTTCGATAAGTACTCCAACCATCTTGACAATGAATTTGTTAAGATAAATGATATTTATATACACAAAATATATAATTTTTATACACACCTCTTTATATTTACTTAAATATCATTTATTTCATTATCTTTAAAATCACAACTTTTAAAGGGTGTGAGTAAATTTATAAGAATGTGCATAAAAATTGTACACTTTATGTGTACAAATATCACTTTTTGTTTTGTTAATAACGTGTGTTAAATATGAGTATTTTAGTAAATTAAAAAATAAATTATAGAAATTGGATTATAATTAGTAATAGATGATGAAATGTAAAACACGTATATCTAAGTGGGAACAAACGGAATATTTGTTTGCCCGTAGATTTGCGGAATAATTCTAATTTTGTACAAACAAAAAGTATGATGTTTCCTTTTTATTTCCCTTTTTTTTTCTTTTTTTAACACAATTATAAATTTTTGCTCACCCAACAGTCACCTATATCGCCCGTGTAGAGAGAGGAGGGGCCTCACCATAGGATACAGCCGTGGGTTGTGCGTGGGTGGGGAAGGAGAAGTAAAACACACATAAATATCGATATTCATACTGTGTCAAAAAATATTTTACCACATGCTTATTTTTTTGACTACTTGTATGACGTTGAAATTTTGCATTGTGTTGGACGGGGTATTTAGAAATTCACCTAAAAAAATAATAATAAATTCTAGATTCCTTTCCCTGGGGGGTGTTTGACAACTTTAAAAGATTATAATCTGAATTATAATATGTCACACAGTATCATTTTATAATTTTACTTTTTTTTAAAAAGTCACAAAGTAAAAAGTCAAGCCGCAGTTATTTATTTTTTACAAATATAACCAATAAAATAAGATTATATCTTAAATTATAATCCACATTATAATTTCATGTAGTTGCTAAACACTTTGTTGCTAAAAGGGTAACTAGGACAATCCCGCCCAATTTGTAAGAGTCACTGTTTCTCGAGTCCACTTACATGGGCTTCCGTCGAGCTGGGTCTTAAGGGTAAATTGGTAAACACATTAACGAAACCCTAATCACACGACGGATTTCCCCCTTTAAATGACGGCTCACAACCTTACCGTGCATTCTCCAGTTCCTGTTTGTGGCTAAAAATATGTTTGAAGCGAGATCTGAGTCCTGATTAAAGTTTCTCTAGTTAAAGCTTTTCTTCAGTTTGTTTGAGTTTTTGAAGTCATATGATGAATTCGGATTTAAAATTCTCACGACGGTCGTCTGAGATGCGATTTTGTTTCGCCACTGATGCAGTAGTGATCCAATTTCTCTGATGGTTTCTTCTTATTTATTCATCGATCTATTATTTCCTATTTGAAATTTCACTCTGAAATTTCTTTATTTTGTTTCAATTTCTTAATTCTAGTTTTGATTTGTTTTGAACATTGACTAATTTATGAATGCTCAGATTTTTCTCCTTTTATTCCTTTAGCTCTATTAATTGAATTCAAAATGCTTTGGATTTTATTTGATTATTGTTAACTTTTTTACTTTTACTGGATGATGCCTCTATTTAAATAGAGTAAAATGAGAGTAAAAGAAATTTCGCTGATGATTAGAGAGGTTTTACGGGGCTGGAGTTTGCCTCTTGGGCTACTATATGTGCCTTAGGGATGAATATGGCACCCAATATCAGTTACTCCTTCAGTTGAATTCAGGTATGTCTTTTAGTGTCTGCCTGAGCATCAAGAAGGAAAACACATAAAATTGAATTTAGTTTTGGTGTTGAAATTGATGCTTATGAGTCTGAATAAATGAAGTCACTGTGCGATTATGAAAAAGACTGATCTTTGCAGTCTGGTGCAACGGAAAAATTCTGGGGTGGGAACATATTTTTTATGCTTGATTGAATGATGATACATGAAATGAAATTCCATAAGTTCATGAAAATTGGGTGGTAGATATTTTTTAATGATTTTCTAAATGTAGTTTTGTTAACTATAATTCTTTATTGACACAATTTCATGAGCTTATTTTCTTGATATATTTCTCTCTTTCAAGGTAAATCTTTGCGTTTCATGTCCGGAAGCTGCTTCAGCCTGATGTTTCCGGCGGATTTGTGTTGGAAATGGGTTTATCTAATTCTGTTGTTTAAATTTATAGTGGAAAATGTGCAGCGATTGAAAAATTTTCAATAAATTTCTACTTTATTTCAACTTAGCCATTATTTACTTGTTTACTCTAAGGCCTTAGACAAATTTGTTCTTTCGTTTTTTTTTTTTTAATTTGTTCATTCAAAAATTTAAAGAAAATCCAATTTACTTAATTTTTAAGAATGACGTGTCAGTATAATAAATGATTAGTATTAGTCAAATAAAATGTAGAGAGGACTTGTGATTATTGCCGATCATCAATCATCAATACTGGTATGAATAGCACAACTCAAGAGGAGAGCCCCTTGATCTAGAAAGATGCCTGGTGTGTGTGTCTAGAAAGACGCCTGGCGTGTGGCATGTGGCGGTTTTTCCTCTGCTAATTTCCACGTGGACTTCTGAAGCCACATGATGGGTTACGTCTGCGTGAAACAAAATTTATGATTTATGGAGGAAAAAACGAAACGTATACTGAGTGTTTTTCTAAAAAAGAGTAAGACACTAGAGATTGATATGAGTAGCACTACTAGAGATCATAAAGAGCTCCCCCCCTTCCTTTTCAATACTTCTGAACCGACATGACGGGTTATGTTTGTGTGAATAAAATTCACGGGGGAAAAAATATCACCCATGTGAGGTGTCTCTCTTCAGACATTTGGAGACAGAGCCACTCCAGGTTGACCTAACAGAATGCATTGTCAAGACCGTGGCGAAAATAGAGTAGAATAGAAGACCCTCCTAAAACCTCATGTTAAGAGGCCTAAAAGCTAAGATGTGTATTTCATTCCATGAAGATTGCAGTTGATGCTCGCGTTGACATGTCCTATTCCCTCTACGAATTGCCTTGATTGTGTGAAGTGGTATGGTTGTGAGGACATGAAGGCAAAAGATGTGGAGTTCATCCCATGAAGATTGCAGATGATGCTCGAATCGCTATGCTTGATCCCTTGTTCAATTTTAAGTTTGTTTCTTTATCTTCTTGTTTGTGTCCGTGTGCTTTCTCTGGCAATGTTGAGCTCCTTAGGCTTTAGTGGGCTAAAATCTTAACTATAAGGTCTCATCTTCCTAAAGGCCTTTTGAGCCGTAGGGTTCTTTTTGTTTGGGCCCTCTTGTGGGTTTGGTCTGTAACCGTTCACCATTGTTATTATTTATTTATTTATTTATTTATTTATAGATCGGTTTATTTATTTATTTATATGATTTCATTTTCCCCCAAGGGGGGGGGGGGGTAATCGTCTTGAGTCTTGACACTAATCACACCCCACATTATGCACATGAGAGAGTCTTCGATAGAACCATTTTATATATCCAGTGATAGGATCATCTTCTAATTTGGTGACGCGTAGAATTTTAATTCATTTAAGCTTCATTTTGTTCTCTCTCTCTCTCTCTCTTAATTAATGAAGACAATTCACTCAAATAACATCATATATATATATATATATGGGTAATTGGTGCAAAAGGTCGCTACCTTTAGACACTCTTGTGTAATTAGTCTTTACTTTTAAATTCTTGACAATTTCACCTATACTTTAATATTATCTTAGCAAAATTCATCATTTGTGCTAAATTAGCCCCTTATTTGAAGGGCAGTTTTGTCACTTAAATCTTAAGTTTTGAAAAGGTGCAAAGAAGGTTCAAATATGTATATAAATAATCAAACAAAGATTTAAATTTTATTGATTATTTTTTATTGAACAAAATTTGAAGTGAAAAAGTAATTAAAAAACCAAAAATGAGAGGAGAAAAAGAACAAAAAACTAAAGTTTATTTATTTTTCCGATCTCACTAGTAATTCCAATTAGTCATTTTTTTATGTCAAACCACAACCACAGCCACTCGCTCCATTTACACTCTTCCTCTAAAAAAAATATTTTATTTTTATTTTTCAATAATACTAATCATTTTAGGACCTTTACTTACAATTGTTTTTAATAGTAAGGTAAAAGTGGACATAAATACCCTTATAATAAGGGACTAAATTAGCACTAGGGATAAATTTTGCTAAGAAAACATGAAGTTAAGGGTGAAATTATCAAGAATTCAAAGGTAAGGACCAATTGCACAAGGATACTTAAAGGTAGAGACTTTTTGTGCCAATTACCTCATATATATTGCTTTCAATAAGATCTCAAATCATTTTTTTTATAATTTATTTATATGTTAATGTAATTATTACATGAATAAATCTAGATTGCCAAAAAAAAAAAAAATTGACGAATATAAATCTTGATTCATTGGTAGATGTATCAATAATGCATTGAATTATATTCTTTTCAAGGTAAATGCATAGTAGTTTAATTGGTTGACATTTTATTTTACAATTTTTTTCGAAGGGAGAATTTTTATTTTATAATTAAAAGTATTATTTTATTAAATATATATTTGATACCACGACTTCAAAATGTCATTTATGTTAAAAAAATTTGCATACGTAGAGAAACAATATATTGAACAATATTGTATTTTTGCATCATCTGATGAAGAACGCAGAGACAAGACAATTTAAGTTACTTTTAGTGACCAATTTAAATTGAAATTGATTTAAGTTGCCACATATTATGAAATTACGTACAATGTGTTAGATGCAATATGCCTATAATGATTGGAGAATTCTTTGGACCAAATAATAAATACAAGACTTGAAAAGAATATAATTTAATGCATTATTATTATTGACATGTCCATTGATGAATGTACATTAACATTTAAATAAGTTAATTCTTTTTAAAAAATTAAAATAAGTTAAAATCAATAGAAAAATGATTTGAGATATACTAAAATTAAATACAGATTTTTTGTGTATTTTTTAAGATCCACATACATTATGTTATTAATTAATTGAGTAATCTTCATTCAATTAAGAAAGAGAAAACAAAAGATGTTTAAATAAAATACAATTTCACTTGTCGTTGAGGTAGTGGATGATTGTACCACTGGACTTATAGTTATAGGACCGTTTTTATTGAAGACTCTCTCTCATGTACCCTGCACACAACTTACACGTGCACAGTCACACTGTTCATCACTAGACCAAATCCGAGCCTCCACCTTGTAACCGCCACCTGCCATTCTTCCAAACACCACTTTAATTTGAAAATCAAACATTTTAATGCCTAAACCCCCAACTTTTACACTTCTCTAATTTAAACCCTCAATTTATTTTTGCCAATTAATTTTATTTATTTTTCTTTAATATAGACAAGCATGAAAATCAATATGAGATTAAACCTGCTTTACACCCATACTTACAACTAGTACTACACCTGTGCGTTGCACGGGAAGAACAATGTTTAAAAATAAAATAGAAGGAAAAAATCAACATGTTTAGAATGAAATAAATGTAACCAAATTAGAAATCTCAATTGTATAATCACAATTTAACTAACCAACCATTCAAAATGTAAAATTATAAATCTTCCATTCAAAACAATATATTCTGTCCTCCTGCCTTCCAGAAACGTGTGATTCTGGTTGTGGTATACATTGCTGCTCGATCTCCCATGTTAAAATTTCCTCACCATATATATGCATCAGCCATGATAAATTGCGACTGCTATACAGCAATATGGACATGATTATTTGAATTGTGTCCTTTCTACTCTTAAGCATGAACAAAATTAGATTTATAATTCTAAAAATCTAGAAAACCAATAATTGTTGGAGACATGGATAAATGAGAAAAATGGTAAATAAATATATTTCACTTTTTACAAAACTGGAAGACTGGATTTAGAAAAATAAACTAAGAACCAAACAGAACTACTACTTTATTGGTAAAAGATGTACTGAGCAAAACATGAATACATAGTATCAAGATATTCTCAATTCTCACTAAATAACATAGTTCAACAAAATTTAGGGAAAAGAAAATAACCTGTGTCAAGTTGATAAATGATTTCTGTAAGAATTTGCAAAATTTTAAAATTTATGCATAGGCAATACAAAATGAAAAATAATATGTTTTTTAATCATAATTATTAAAATAAAAGATTGGTATTACAAAATTACAAATTAGAGGTACTTTTTTAATTTAAATGCTACATGTGCCGTATTCCCACTATCCATAAATGTTTAACCTCATCCACACAATCGGCCCATAGAATATATGCTCTAAAATAATATTAGTATAAGTTTCATGTGCTAAATAATTCATTTATTGAGTAATAGGTTATCATTAATGGCTCAAGAGAATAAACGTACAGAAACATAAGAGTTAACTCCCATTTAAGATGTAACTCACAAAAATATAAGACTTATTGATATTGCTCAAGACTTATCATTAACTCTCGTTTTATTAATTGTTCTACAATTACAAAGAAAACAGATAGGTTAAGGCATGAGAATCTTGACTTCGTCTTTCATTCGAAAAAGTATCTGCTTCACGAAGCCATTCCTAATTCCCTTTTGTAAAACATCGTAAAGCTAGGAAAGAACACTAAAAAGAACACAAAACATTGCATCCAGCGGAAAACTAAAAAAACAATAAGGTGAATCAAATAACATGCTAAAACGCCTCTACTCCTGACTAAACTTTTTCTTTTTACAGTTTTATCATACACAATTAGAGAGATTTTGACATAATACACCTCTTTAAACTGGATTGGCAATCTGAAGTAGACTTTATCAAAAAACGTGTTTGCCAATTGATCTTCAACATATACTCTATCTGCACTTGATACTTCAATCAAGGAAGCCATAACCATGAAGCTAGAACTCATCCAATCACAGCTACGTACAAATCCTTTGCCATAGCACCAACAACGTACTCGATAATGAATTTATATGAACTTGTTGTTCACATAACATTAGGAGTCGAGAAAGCAATAATGATTTTGTTTCTTTGTTATAATACAAAAAAGTAAAAAAAAAACAAAAGAAGAAAACCCATAGCATACAACTTGTTTAAAGCATAAAGATGCCCAAACGAAAAAATATGGCTGCTGCACCAAATCCAGGTTCCTTTTTAAGCATTCCCTTTGGTGCCTAGCTGGAACCCTCATTTTTTGTCAGAAATTTAAAGCTAATTCCTCAAAAATTGGTTAAAGCCACAAACTAAAAGCTGCAATTAACTTCGATATCAATCTCTAATATGCACATTTAAAACATAAAAAATAACAAACAAAACAAAGACAACATAGAAATAAGAAACATGGATGAACAACACCCCTAAATGGATCAAAGGATAACCAAATAACCATTACCCTTGAAATATCATTTATTCCATAAGAAATTTAAGATGCAGTAGTGTTCCACGTCACCTCAACTAATTTCCAGCCAAAGCACCAACCAGAAAGGTCTATTTAGCTTGTCCGTCATCAACTTCCTTCAAAAGAAACAAAGTTAGGTCCATTTAGCTTGTCAGTCATCAACTTCCTTCAAATGAAACAAAGTCAGAAAAAATACATGTTTCTATCAAAGGAAAAGCACGAAAGAAGAGATTTAGGATCCCTACGGGATTCAAAATGCTGAACGGTTTGTGCTTACTGCCTGCATTCTTGCGCATACATATATTAATATGGTAAAGGGTTCTCTTCAATCTCCAAGCAAAGCAATCTGCATCATGAAAGTTTCCAGAAAGCCCCTTCTAAGCTCATTATCTTCCTGCAGTAAAATTAGATAGTGAAGAAGTAAATCATCGCTGTATTAGATAGCAAAATCTGAATCCGGAAGTTGCTCTACTTGATGGCTGAATTGCATTTGGGTAGAAAACTTACGATAGAGAAAATTTTAACACAAAAATGGTGATTAACAAAGTTCCACAAAGTTCTATCTTTCCTGTGAATAACAAATTTAATAACAAAAACCTTTCAGTAGAATCCACTCCTTAACGTTTAAAGGGGCCAAATCCGATTCAAAAATTTGTTTATAAAGTTCAAATGAGGAGGTTGATAAAATATATAAAATCAATTACTAAAATTTGGGGATTTGAAGATTATGAAGATCTCAGATTGGAATACTTACCATCCAAATTAGATATCAAAATTAAGTAGAAGGAGTTAAATTGAGATTGACAGCTTCCAATTGGGTGTACCCCCGAAGTTGATAGATCGAGGAGCTTCGAAGAGTCCAGGTTCCCAAAAAAGACTCCAATCTAATTAGGAAGAGGGCAAATCAATGGCCTTAATAATGAAACGAAATCCAGATTCAAGCAAAGGGGTAAGATTTTGATTTTGGGAAAAGATAATCTGGCCCTAGAAAGGGATGAGCAGATCCAAGAAATTCTCGGAGACTTACATATGACAACTAAAATTAAAATTAAAAAAAAAAAAGTCAGAAATTAAAAAATAAATAAAAAAAAAGGGCGTTTTTGTTATTTAAACAGTAACTTTGGGAGGGAAAAAAGTGCCGACTTTTTTGTCAGACTTAAGCGACGTTATATAAATATAGATTCAATTGTGGTAGATTGATTACTTAAAATCATTTTCCCCCTTAAATGTACAAACTTTTAACTAATTCATGTTCTGGATTTTGCATGCATGAATGGCATTATTGCTCTTACGTGTCTGCCTATTATGTGTTTACCAAAACATTTGCACGGTTTAGGTAACTATTCCACAAATCACTGTTCATAAGGCGTTATACTTACATCACCCACATTTATCCTTTTCTATTCCCATTGTGTTCACTTCTGGTTCTTTCCAGAGTTAAAACTAATCCCCTTCTATAAATTCATTTTTTGCAGTACTTTTCTTCACGATCCATTTTTTGCCTCCATTTTTTTCTTCCCCTTTCAATCTTCATCTTTCTTTCACTTGATTATGTTTTTCCCCTTCATTTATTGCTATTTTGGCCTGTGTATCTACGATTCTTGTGATGTTGGAGCAAATCCAGAGCTGTAAATACAATAGTGAAGTCGTCGTAGGTCCCAATTGCCCTTGGAATTTTATGTAAGAAAAATTTGTATTTTTTCTAGTTGTGTATTTTTTATTTATTTATTTTGCTCTTTTGAACGAGATCTGCATCTGCTCATCATGTTGCCAGATTTTTCTTTTATTTTTCCTTTTGTTATTTCTCCTCATATAATAGATTGGTTTTGCTTAAAGAGTAGAACGGTAAATTGTCTCTTTTTATATTGTAGTGATATATTGGTTTACTTGATTCTTCTACACAGTACGTCCTGCTTGTTTTGTCAACTGATTCTTTAGCAAGCATTTTGGAATTTCTTACAATATTGAACAAATCATAGCTAACCTTAATCGGTGAGCTTGCGAAAAATAATAATGCCCAAAAAGAAAGTTTCGTCTTGAAACAAAATTAGAATCTGATGTTGTTATCAAGTCCCCATTCTTTATCAATTTTTGAGTATTTTTCCATTTTATAGAAGTAAATGCAAAAATATTTTTATGATTACACCATTGAAGAATGAAGTTTTCAAGTGCTCCCAACACTCACTGATTTTTCAACAACTTTTCCGTGATGAAATTACATTTTTTTCCCTATGGAATATCCTTCATTTTTAAGTGTATGAAATGTGTAAATATTAGGAATGTATCAAAAATGAAGGCTGTTCAAATATTTTACTACCTCCGTCCTAAAAAGATAGTCTAGTTACTATATTAAGTGTGTATTTAATTTTTCATTTCCATGTTTGTTCCTTTTTAATTAACAAATTTAATCTATCACACAAATTTGCTATACACACAAAATTTTAAGGAAAAATATTCTACCAATTTCAATTCTTATAATTTATGGGATGGAGGTACTAATTACATTTAGAGGTTTGAAAAAGGAAATGAATACAAAGGTTTTATTTTGGGTGCAGTAAGTTTAATGGATTCTAGAATTCTAATTAACCTTGGATTTCTCCCCTTAAATCATGCTACCAATTCTGCTATTTAGATAACTAATCAATGGTTTTTTGCTTCTATCCCCAATCTGTATACTGTTGTAATAAATAAGCGAAAAAGGAATCATGAAACACTTGGATCCATATATTGACTAAGATATCATAAGATCCACTTGGACGTCAATAATCAGAAATTGGCAATTGTTTTCAGTTGTACAAGTAGAGGACAATATAATTGTATGATATTGATGTTCAATTTCACCTATATAAGTTTATGATTTGTTGAATAGGGCCAAGAATCAAAGTTAGCATTGTGGAATTATATATAGAGGCATAACACGGGATCTAAAGTTTGTATTTTTATCGGAAGAATGGGACTGGTAATGCAATTATGCAAGTATCTATTTCTTCTCATAGCCGATTTTTTTTACTTTGGTTTTTTGCGAAGTTTTTCATACAATAGCTTCTGCAACGTTGTAAATATTGTTTTGTATATTTTTGCATGTCTAACTTTGAGGCAACGAACATCTTTTTTTATTATTAAGATTTTTGTGATTTCCGACCAAGTTTTAAGTTGCAAATTGAATCCTCTGCAAATTTTGGTTGGTCTTGTTATTTTCTTCTTGAACTACCCCAAGTTTGCCTCTATTTTTTTTTTTTTTTTTGAGTTAACTAATTGTTTTGAGACTGATGAGTAATTTTTTAGAAATGAAAGAAGGATCAAGTGAATTTTCTTGTTTCTTTTGCCAGTTTTGAACATTTTCTCTATTATGGAGTATAATATACTTTATTGATATTAAAAGTTATGATTTTCAGGCTTTTAGTACAATCATGAAGCTAAGAGAATACAAAAACAGGACACTCATGAGTAGAGAATCTTGAAGCAAGAATTGCTTTATGTCATCCTATGCTACTCTGTTTCCTTTTTCCCCTCTAACTCTTTGTTTTATGATTATTGATAGAAGAAGAAAGTTTTTGAAGTTGTTCTTGGGGGCTAAATGACTTGTTGTCAATGGTATGACATGATCTTCAATATCTTCTGCATTGTACAAATTAGATTATTTTCCAAGATCATGCATGACTTAATCATCTTTGTCCAAATTATGTAAATCCAATGAATCTATGTATGAATTTTAGATATGTTTACTTGTTTGTATTTGAGGAATATTATTTCAATACATTGTTTATGCATAAACAATACTCCTTAAATGCTTATGTTTGAAAATTTTCTAATATAGATGTTTTAAATCTTCTTTTAAAGGAGATGTTTTAAATCTTAAATACTCGTATAAGTAATTCTACTGCATAGGTACATAGCAACAATGCGTACCCTTTTTATTGTCTCCTTTTATTGTCTCCAGAATCATATTTTATAAACCAACTAAATTTCTTTCTTAATTTATGATAATTTTCTCCTATACTTTTACCAAGTCCCGATTGTAATATTAAAATTCAATTATTATGTGAAGTGTATAAAAAAATTGCCTTTGTTTTGGCTGGAACCTCTTTCAAACTTCTAACAATAATCTTGCAAGTTATATGGCACAATTACTTAATCATTCATGCTCGTGAATTGTCTGGCACAATTCCCTAATTTTCCATATCGATCCAATGGGCTTTGCACTGAGATTGTTCTAGAAATAATTAAGGTCTCTGCTTCTATTTATTTAGGATATATGTTCAAACACAAGTGAAATGTATTTGAGAAAATTAGATAATATACCCCCATTTTAACTGAGTTTTGAATTATACCTCTACTCGAAAACTAACGGTAGATTTACCCTTTTTAATTGCAGAAATGCCCTTATTATTTTATTTTTTCTTTTTATTATTATAGTTAAATAAAAAATTATATTATTTAGCATATTTTTTAATTTTATTTAAATTACACATTATATAATCTCACTTTCACCAAAACCCTAATTAATAGGGCTGCAAATCTAAATCGCAAAATTGTGGAACCAAACTGAAATCACAATTCTAAAACCGTTGGTTTGGGTACAGGTGGACCTGTCAATAATTTAGTTTTGATCCAAACTGAACCGCTTTGAAATTGTTTAGTTTAGGTTTTAATTTTTCTAAACCGTTTCAAACTGCCAACCCGCCAAATTTTGAAAAAAAAAATCATGACATAATCCATGATCACCTATTCAATTACTAATAAATCTAGTTAACTAGTTAAATACAAAAACATCTCATTTCCCCATTGAACCTATCACTCACAATTCCTTTATTGGTTACTCTCCTACAAAGTCACAAGCTTAAATCTAATCAACTTCATATTACACCTTATCAATTTAATATTCTGCCAATTTGTATGTGACGAGTTGAAATCATGATGTTGATTAGAAGCACCAAGAAAGACACTACAAGAAATCTCGGCAATTGCGATGAAAATTTCTGACGACTCTGAAATTCGCCGCTACAGCCTACTCCCAGTCGCTGCAGTAGGGTTACCCTTATAGCGGCGACAAATTGATGCCACCGTTGTAGGTAGGGTCATACGGGGCGGATGGGTGGGCGGGGTCGTAGGTCGGGTTGACTATTTTTTGTGGCCCAAAACCGTTTCGTCTATAGCGGCTACACATATGTCGTCGCTATAGCTGTGGTCGCTATATGGTTTCTAGTCGTCGCTAAAAGGCAACAGGTACGGACCAATAGTAACAACGTGATCGTCGCAAAAAGTCGCCGCTGTTGGTCTATAGCGGCAACTTTTGGGCCTGTAGCGGTGACATTTGTCGCCGCTATTGGCGACATTTCTCGTAGTGAGAATGGTTTAATTGTTTTTTTCACATCTTTCTATTTTAGATTACCACCCTATTTTCTTGTAATAAGGTGGTAATCTAAAATACTTTAGACTAAAGTTGAAATAATATAAGGTACAATTTTTGGCAATTCATATTTTGTTTTGTTGAACAATACCACATAATATTATTGCGATAAATCTTTACTAATTCAAAAGTCCTTGATGAATAGTTATTTCTTGACTCATTTGGAACGTATTAATTTTTCTATTGGCAAACCGCGGTTTGAAACTACACCAAACAACAAAAATATGGCTTAGTTTGGTTTGGTTTAGGAAATTAAATGGTTTTGTTTGGTTTGAAAAAATTCGAAACCATTTTAAATGGTTTGATTTAAGATTTACTTAAAAACCACCCAAACCGAACGGCTTAAATGCGCTACTGTAAAAATCAGATAAGGGGGAGGCGTTGCACTGCCTTCCCTCAGGCTACTAAAATAGCATTTGATGCTGCAGGGTGCCACCGAAAATTATTCCGGCAGACACCACACCCTTCTGCTACATTTTCTTTTCTTGTTAACATTTCATTTTTTTATAATTTCCTATAACACGATACTGCGATTTCGGTTGTGTTTTTTTTTTTTTTTTTTACTTTTGTTTTTTGATACTCTGATACCACTATTTTGTGTTTTTTCTGGTTCTTTCTTAACTTGATATGTTTTTGAAATGTTACCATGTTTTTTAATTTTTTTGGTTTGTTGTTCATTTTGTGTTACCATGTTTTTTAATGAATACGTTTTTGCAACTATGTTTTTTGTTCGTGATCCATTTTAGTTGTAATATTTTTGTAATAATCTTTCTAACAAAATGTACTATATGTTAAGCAATTCGTGTTGTAGGTGTAATAATGTTTGCTATGTGTGTAACCGTCTATGTTATGTACGTTACAAGGTTAGTTACGTATGTTTTTAAGGATCTTAATTTAATAATAAACTAGTTATTTCACCCTGCTTTACACGGGATTATAATACCATATAATATAAGCAATTTAAGAGAATTAAATATGATTACATAAAAAAGATTTAAGTTATAATATTTGATCGTTTATGTCATTGTAAAAAAAAATAATATAGGTGACAACCGTAATACAATATCTTTCATTAATGATGATAAAAAATGATCTACACCAAAAAAAAACTAAGAAAATTATTGAAAGTTTTTTTTTAGAGTTTGTATTACGCTAGCGGTGTATAATGCACCGGAAAATATATTATATCCGATAAATATAGTTAGAATAAATGATGAATGATAATACATATCTTACAACATTTATAGTAAGATTTATTATTTCACCATCTTCAACACAGATCATAGTTTTCAGACATTTTCAATTTACAACCCTCAAAATATCTATATACTATGAGTGAACACCAACTTTTTCGACAAAATGCACATGTGATATATTGCCCCGTTAATTTTTTTTAAACTTTTGTAATATATATTAATGATATCTAATTTTTTTAACATGCACTTCTACATACTAAATATTTTAATATGCCAACATAATTTATTTAGTATTTAATGAACTGAAATGTCATGACTAATTCAATTGGAAAACTCAAGAATTGGCGAATACTGTAACCAATTCAAAAAATAATCTGACGGTGTGAGATAAAGGCGGATATAGTTTACCAGTTCACAATAAACTTTTTTTCAATAATAATCTATTAAAATTGTAAACTTTTTGAAAACTCAAGGTCTATAAGTTAAGGTCCTATTATGTATAATCCTTCTGCAACTAGTTTAATATAAGTATATATTCTCAATTCTTTTCACTAAATAAACAATTTGAAATTCTCTTTCTATGCCCAAGGTCACATTTTCAATGGCTCTTAAATTATGTTATTTGATTTTTTACATATGTATAAAGAAAAACAATATAAGTGTTACCTGTAATATGATATCTTTCATTAATGGAGATAAAAAATGGTCTATACAAAAATACCTAAGGAAAACATTGCGGTTCGATGACCGATATGGTTGTCCGAACATTTGAGAATACTGTAATTAATTTGAAAAACAATCTGACTGTATGAGATATAAACGTATACGGTTTACTAGTTTACAGTGAACTTTTTTTCAATAATGATCTATTAAATTTTAAACTTTTTAGAAGCTGAAAACCCATACGCTAAGGCCCTATTATAAATAGTCCTTCTCTAGTATCTTAATATATAGACATACGTCCTCAACTTTTTTACTAAATAACCAATGTGAGATTCACTTTCTATCCTCAAAGTCATAATTTCAGTGGCTCTTAAAGAAGGAATAAATTTCAACCTCTTTTTAAACGATAAAGATAAAAAAATATAAAAACAAATGTTCTTTTTCCACACGCTTTTAGGTAAAAATTTATTTATTTTCTAGGGGGAGTATTACTCTCCTCTTAAGGAGAGTATACTCCCATGTGGCTGCATGTGATTAAGTAGGGGAGAGTAATACTCTCCATAGCCAGACTAGAGAGAGGGAGAGATTAGATCTCATAAATTCACATATCAGTTTTCTATTTTTTTTTCAGTAAGGTGGGTTGCTACTCCTAGAGTACCAAGATTTTGTTTGGGGGTGAGGAAAGGGAGAGAAATAGAATTTGATTAGGTGTGGGATCATATTGCTAAATCCATTAGTTGACGCTCAGCAGTTTATCTTATAGTGCAATCAAACTCTACATTTCAAATTAACTTGGCAATTTTGAGTTTGAGATACTTAAACGGTTGGCCATTTGAAAGTTATGGTTAAATTGTACAATTAGGTAAAGAGTTAAAGAGTTAAAATTGCGCCATTTAGCTTGCTCTTTTTTTTTTTTTTTTTTAATACAGTACTAGCTTTCTCAATTTGGTTACACAACTCAATATAATTGGTTTCTAGAGAAAAAAGACTTCAAGTTCATCTGAAAAAATTCAAGTAAAAAATAATGAAAACTAACACTCAGATTATAGTGGTCCCGATCTCCCGCCATACTTCTAATGGGATTATCCGGTCAGACGCATACATAGAGAGAGATTATTGTAGACTATAGCCTGACACAACTTGACCGGTTTCAATTGGTTTTTGGTTGGTTAAAAATATAAACAGAAAATTTAATTTTGGTTTTGGGTTGGGTGATTCATAATAACCTGAAACGTTATTATGATTATATATGATCAATTTAGCTTAAAGTACAGCCAATTTTGTTCTTTTTTAACTCTTTAAATAGAATTTAATTTTTAGGAAAAATGTAATTCAAATATATATTTTTAATGAAAATGGTGATATATTTGCATTTATATAATAGGCTTGATGACGAGAATTTTGCATTGGGTAATATCTATTTGGTTGTATTTACTCACTGTAGACTAGTTGCAATGAAACCTCAAGACAAATTAATAAGTTAATTAGTTCCAAAAAAAAAAAAAAGAGAGAGAGAAAAACTCACCATTTTTTAATATTTTTTAGTTTCCTTCCTCCCCTCTCAGCTAATAAAATCTGACTTTCCAAAAAAAAGTAAAATAATAATAACAATAAAATTGATGTGATCTTAAATGTATGCTGATTAAATGCTCATATCTTATCTTATATATATTAAAATAGGATAGTGGTCATATACAAGTTTTCCTACCAAAGTCACTATCTTATTTTTATATGCTTCTTTTATTTTTTATTTTATTTTATAATAATAATAGTAATAATTATTCATTCTGTTTAAAAAAATAATACTCATCCATTTACTACATTTTGCTATCATTTTATTTTATAACAATATATAAAAATTTATTTTTTTATTCTATATATAAATATGCTATTTATTATCCATTGATATTTGTTATACATATTCTATTAGTCGTTAGACTATCTTCAAAGATTTAATATTTCTTCAAAATTCTAATAATTGATAGATAAATTTCAAATATTGGATTATTGAGACTTCTTTTTATTTCGATCAAGTGCCTACTCGTGAGATTAGTGATATAATAATAAATTAAATTAAATCAGATTCAAAACTTTTTACTTTAATTCCATACGATAGGTCACACGCCATAAAACCTAGCGCTATATATTTAGTACATTACTTAATTTATTGATTTTTTTTAGAAACCTATAATTGGTGAAAATGAAGCGTGAGGGGATGCGATAGTAATAATATTTGATGATAATGATTTAGAACAAAAATAAAAAATTATTTAATTATTTTTAGAATGAAAAGCGGTTAAAAATTAATATTAGAGGTAAACGGTAAATCATATAAAATTTAGTATTTATTGTAATATTACTTCTCTTTGGTCTTTGGTGTTTTATAATAAGAGAAGGTGTCCTTTAGATTTTTAGAGTAAATTTACTGAATAATGGTGAAGAAATGCCAAATATAGTTTTTCTAAGATTATACAGTGGAAAATGAATTTGGAAAATAATTCATTCTAATAAATGAATATCATCCACATCTTATTGACTAAGGATGCGGGTCTAGAGTAATTCTGAAATTGTATAAATTTCATATCTTCTCTTTTCTATAGTTTCTTAGTTTCCATACTCAATATGAAATTAATTTTGTAAAAAATCCTCATTCTCATTTTTATTACTTAAGAATATTGTTTTAAAAATAACAATTTAATTAGTTTTGTGTCAAGTAAAAATATTGTTCGTTTTAATTTTATTCTATTTATGTGTTATACATATATGAAAGTAGTACACAATAAAATTATAATTATTTAGTTTTTTAAATTACTAGGCATTTGTTTTTACTAATTATTCTACTCCGTGTAACACACGGGTATATAACTGGTTTCAAATAAAAAGTTATGAGTTCGAACCACATCCAATCTACTATAATTTCCCTTCCCAGATTCCACCCATATCTCCTCGTTGTTGTCAATAGCAGAGCCAAACACCAGTAGAAGGGTGGGTAGGAAGGGTAAGTCGTATAGTACACATGGCTAAACTCTTTATATATATATATATATATATATATTATTTCTAATTTTCTTACAAGGGAAAAAAACATGGCCCCTACCTCCGCCAGTGGCTACTGTTATATAATAAAAAGAAGGATAATTTATACATAACGTCTCCAGCCTTTTAAGTATTTATAAATTACGTCCACAATCTTTATTTTTCCTTCTATAGGTCCTCAACCTTTGCAGAAATCCACATTTTAGTCCCTGGTGATGGAAATCGTCAAATTTGACTGTTAAAGCCAGGAGCATTTTCTGTAATATATAAAAAATTAATATTTTAATTTAAAAATAAAAAAAGAAAAAAGGTGAGGAGAGTCCCACCCGTCGCTGCCATTTCTGGCGGCCCTTTGGTTACAAAAAATAGCAGCTTTTAGAGGCCTGGCTACTGAGAATGGCAGCGCAGTGGTCGGGGGGAGTCTTTCCCCTGTATTTGTTGCCGGAAATGGCAGCAGCTGTCGGACATAGAGTCCCTTTTTTTAATTTTTTAAATTAAAATATTAATTTTTTATATATTACTGAAAATGCCTCAGATTTTAACAAACGAATTTTATGGTTTCCATCACTAGGGACTAAATTGGAGATTTCTTCAAAGTTTGAGGATCCACAGAAAGAAATTTACGGTTGGAGTTGTAATCTATATATACTTGAAATATTGGTAACATTAAGTGTAAATTACCCTAAAAAGAATAAAATCGGATTTGTTGTAAATCTAAACTATATATAAAAGAGAATATAAGAGAGAAACATTTGTGGACGATTTTACCTTTACACATTATTATTACTAGAATTTTCACCCGTGCGTTGTAAGAGATCTAAAAGTAATAATAATAGTAATTTTAGAGAGACATATTTATCTGGCATGAAAAAGTGACATGTTTAGCTGTCAATCATGTATTTGATGATCGTGGGCCTTCAAATTCACTACTTGTATATAAACAACTAATTTACGTCTGCCAACTAATAAATATCAGTTATTTATATCAGATAAATATATCTACTTAGAATTACTCTAATAATAAATGTCAATAAATTTTTTTACAAAAATTTAATAAATTATTAATATAGACAGATGAGTCATATGTTAAAATTATGAGATATAAATTTTTGTAACTATTCTATCATATTTAGATTTATTTATTTGTCGGTAACACTTTTTGCACCAGTTAATTTCTTTTTTTTTTTTTTTAAGATAGTGCGTATAGGGGTGAGATGGGAACTAATATCACTTATTCATGTCAAATAAATATTTCTCTATATAATTACTCTAATAATAAATGTCAATAAATTTTTATACAAAAATTTAATGTAAATTATTAATACAGCCAGTTAAGTCATATTAATATTATGAAAAATAAGTTTTTATAACCATTCTATTATATTTGAATTTATTTGCCAGTAATACTTTTTGTACCAGTTAATTCTTCTTTTTTCTTTATACAGTGGGTAGAGAGGAGGGAAGTGTGTATTTCATTCCAGGACTTCCTGTCTAGAATGTGAGAAACATAACTGCCATAGCACTTGTTTGAATTACAGCACTAGTTAATTATACATATACAAATAAAAATTAATTGAGGTGATTCAATAAAAATAAAATGTTTAATAAAAAATTGTTAAACAATTATTACAGTGCAATCGTATCAATATTCAGTCTATTTCTCAAATATATAGTCCAACTCTAAATACGGTAAGATTTAAATTATCAAAAAGTTTCAATTTAATTATAGAAATGACAAATTAGAGTACCATAATTTTTAAAAAAATTCAATTGATTATTGCACTACAATAACCATATAAAAATTTCTTAAAAAATATTAAAAATTGAAATTTACAATTAATGTTACAGATTTTTTGAAATTTATTAGTTTAGAGACTTACTATACTTGGGTTTTCGAATCATAAAAATTATTATGTGCTTTTTTGAACTAGAACTCTCAGTTAATTTCGTGTTTGATTTGATAAGTGACAGATCTCTAATTCTAAATATTTGGCTAAAGAAACCACTGTAAATTGAGGATCGAATATGTGTTAATAAAGGAAAAAGTAAATATTATTTAAAAAATTAGTAGAACAATATAAAAAAAAAGATAAAAATAAAAATACAAAAAATAATTAAATTATATAACCAAAAATTTTATAGAGTTAGAAACTTTATAGAGCCAGAAAAAGAGTGAGAAAAACCACTCTTCTCTTATTATATATATATATATATATATATGGATTATTAGGGGAAATATATTAACACTACAATTTTTTATAGTTACACAATATTTTTATTACTTTGGAGGTCCTCAATCTTTATAATTTATAAAACTAGGGTCCAAAGAAATATTATTGAATTTTTCTAAACATTTTTTAATGTTTATACCTTGTTTCTTAATGATGGTTATAACTATAGAAAAAAATTTCATTTTTATGTCTTGAAGTCATAAAAAAATATCTAATTTTATTTTTATAGACTTTATTTTTTCTTATTCAAAAGATTTAAGTGGTTTTCACACCGAAATTTTTAGGTAGAAATCATTATTAGATATGAAATGTATCAATTGATAAAAGATTAAGAAAAAAAATTACTACAAAGAAAAAGTTAACGGCTTAGTCTAAAAACTCGAAAAGAAAAAGGATACTAAATATAATTAGTGTGTGGTATGTTTAATAAAAAATGTAGTGTTAATATAACTCCTCTTATTATTATTACTATATTATATAAAAGAGAATATGGGGGAGAAACATTTGTGGATGATTTTACCCTTATATTTGTTTTAATTCCTCATTTATCTTTACTAATTAATTATTAATATTTTAATTAATTCAATTGAATGAAATTAATAAAATTAAAATGTTAAAACCCTTCATCTTACTATTAATTATGACATCTATATAATTATATATTGCACTTTTGCCCTAAGGATTCCTCAAGCATTACAATATTTACCACAATATTAAAATTGATACATCTAACATTATAATATTTACCATGATCCAATCTATGGATCAAATGACTTCATAGATTGAATTTCACTTAACTGTTTAAGTTGTTGCTACATGTGCTCGAGTAGAAGGTTTTTTTGTGAGTTTTCACCTTTTTAATTCAAAATATGGTCATATAATGCCATAAAATTTTAACTTTATTGCTAATAGTTGTAGAAATAAAAAATTTTCACTTGGTATAGATAAAAAATACTAGTTCCTAAATTATATAAGTTACAATTCACGTGCAATGAACGTGTCTGAAACTAGTTAATTATAAAGTAAATGACTATCTTACATATGAAACTCTAGAAATCATAACATTAGTTTCTCGCCCCCACTCCAAGTCTATATTGCTTGTACACCAAGTTTGCTTGGACAATACGCTTGTGCGTGTGTGTAGTCATTATATGTTGTGGATTGAATACAAGAATTTCATGAGTTTGTTTTCACTTTTCATTGTTTTTCTATTCTTCCTAGTTGATTTTCTTCTTGATTCATAACACTTTATCTGCACGAAAAACTCAAAATATTTTACATATGATCGATTGTTTGATTTTCAAATCGTTTCTTTATTTTTGGTTTAAAGGTTCGCTAAGAATCTCTTTGGTTGGAAGCGGGAATCAAGTAAACCATATATGATTTCCCCTTATGAATCATGATTCATCATTGCTTCACGCGGTTCAAATATGTAAGTCATTGAATTCTTTTTTCATTCAATGTGTTTATACAAAACTGATCTTTTTGCCAATTCCATGCGACTATTAAAAGTCATAGTATTCAATCATTTTTTTTTTGTCAATCGAAGTTATATTTAATGGAGCGTAGTGTGATATACAATTAACTGGTAACATATTCTCTAATTTGTTTACAAAATAATCTGCCAATTTAATTGATATGACGATTGTTTATAATTTGACCATGGAATAACTTGCCAATTTAATGGCAAGATTCTTAATTTCCAATTTGAATGATTATAGATTTTCCAGGAAAACTTTTGGTTTGTTCATGAAAGCAAGTTTTGTTCAATTTGAACTAATTTATACAATTAGATGATAATTTCTATTTTTACATGACCAATACCTAACTTCAATGGATTTTTGGCTTCCAATTTTTGTTTTTGTCATGTTAACAATGATTAGTTTGGTTACACTAGAAAAGAGGATGATGAATTTATCTTTATTGATTCTCTTTTTTGAGATAACCTATAGCAGCCAATTAGATAATAAATGGGAATATAAAAGTCAAGGTTTGTCTCGCTTTTTTATCTTTATCATTCTAACGTATTGTAGACCACTATAAATCCACGCATCGTAACTAGTACGTTGTTTATTGGATGTAGTTTTGAATTTATACGTGATTTCTCCCCATATACTCTAGTGAATTTAATATTTATGGGGTTTTGCTCTCTTATTACATCAATATTCTTCAAGAGTATTATTATATTATGTATGATTCATTATGATCCTTGAAGAATTACAATTATACCTCATTAAATATTCCAGAACAATATGAATAACTTTGCCATAAGAGTTGTTAACAATTACGGTTTCCTGAAGAAACATAATTTGTATTTTAAAATATTCTTAGAGAGTATTCATAAAAACATTTTGTTGTGTTCTTGAAGAATCACAACTTGTCTCATATTAAAGTTATTCCAATAGAATATAATTTGCTCTTGAAGAGTACAATTTTATGATATTTATTATTAATTATAATTTTATAATGAAGCCATGACCATAATATTTGATATTCTAGAAGAATACCTTATTATTCGCTCATAGAGAGTCATAATTTTATATTATTTTTATCTTTTATTATTTGTGTTATATTACATTTTCCGTTTTTACAATTTACACTATATATACTTGCTTATTTATTGTTATTGTACGTATAATAATAAATTAGATCTAATAAGCTGTTGCTCCCGAAATAGTTCAACTGGTTGTAATATTCTGAAGAATGTTACCACTTATATGGTAAACTAGATTTAATTTATTTGATAATTTGATATCTCTGAAGAATATCAATCTATTGCTGTGAAGTCGTGATAGCTCAAATTAATTCTATGCCTATAATTTACTATGCTCTTAAAATAGTATATATCTTGATAGCTATAGATATGGATGATATGTAAAACAGTAATCCCTAAAGGATTACGCAAATGTCGATATCACCAAATTTCAATTAGTTGCACGTGACATATCAGCAATTATTTGTCATGGGCCTTTGGTGTTATAGTTCATCTGGTCTCAAGTGGCCCGGGTAAAACAATGAAAGAATGAAACAGATATCTAAGGATAGTGTAAAAACATTTAGTTTCCTTCAGTATCATTTCCTCGATAACTTAAAAGTTGAGTAAATTATCGTCAAAGATCCACATGATCTATGAAAAATTATTAGTTACACCCCACTGATTTCACTGCATTTTTTGAAGCAAATGTAACATCTCATTGTGAACGTGGACGTGAAAGTGGACAAACTTATGGACAAAACTCCAACAGTGAGGTGCATGACGCATCCAATGTTAATGATTCATTTAAAATGAGTGCGTACCAGTCATAGAGTAAAATACCTCTTGCATATCTAACTAGTAATCAATCAAAGGAAAATGGAAAGTGCAGACTAAGTTACTTTGATTATGATGGTCAATTAATGACTCACTTTGACGTCTCCAACTTCTTTGCTAACCCAAAAGGAAATATTAATAACTTGATTGTTAGTGCAACTATGTGTACCATTCTTTAAAACAAAAAGTGTTTTTTGAATTAACATTAGCTGAAAATAATGTTAATACTATATATTAGGTGCATCGAGCATTATCAAAAGATCTAGAAAAGCTTGTATTATTTTGACAAATAATACTAAATTGTATATTGATTATGCACTTTACTTTAACAAATTTAACAGAAATTTACTGATTTTAAAAGATGTCCAATGGATAATACATTGAGATGATGCAAAAAGGTGATAATATGTTTATATAAATTTCTTTGTACTTAACCAAAAATAGATAAAGGAAAAATTCTCGACACTACCATCTAGAATGTATTATATAATCAATTGAGACAAACCATGTCACGAACCTGAAGTCCTTTGATAGAAAGAGCTTTATACCTTGACACGATAGGTTTGGGCATACATGAATAATTATGATGCGTCAGGTAATTTACATGGGAACATACTAAAGAACCAAAATGTTTTTTTAGCAAATGATTTCTTATTTGTTGCTGCTTAAGTCAAGTAAGTCCTTAAACCTTCCAACATGAAGGTTAATATTGAGTCTTCAATTTTCTTAGAAAGAATTTATAGAGATGTATACGACTGATAGGTTAATGCTTCTACTAGATGGTCCTATGTTCTTTTGCTTTATCCTAGGAATGTAGTGTTTGCTAGATTACTTTCTCATAGAATAAAACCAAAAGGCCAATTCCTAGAATCAAGAAAGTTTATCTTGATGATGCTAGTAACTTTTGATTTCAAGCATTCGACGATGATTGTATATCAATCGGAATTTAGGTTGAACATTTAGTTGCCTATGCCCACAATCAGAATGGTTTAGCAAAATTGTTTATTAAATTTCTTTAATTAATGGCTAAACCGTCATCTATGAAAACAAAACTCCCAGCTTCTATTTGGGATCATGCCATATTACATGACGTAGCGATTGTTCGTATAAAGCCAATAATCTATCATCAGTATTCTCTCTTACTGCATTGTCTTTGGTTAAGAATATGATGTCTCTTACTCAAATGTTTTAGTTGTACTGTTTAAATACAGAATTACTTCTTATATTGACCAGAAGTTCAATATTATGGAAATTTTATTATTTGACATGATTGGTTAAACAATTCCGATTTGTTGATAAGAATCATGTAAACAACTAGAAGATTTTTCCACTAAGAAGAACTCTCAGGTGTTGTAAGTTCTCTAGAAAATTGATCATCACTAGTTATTTAGAATTGAATTCCAAATATATTTGGAAAATATTCAGAATTAATCGTATGGGCTCACTCACTCTCTATGTAGACCTCTAGATATTTTTTTTATGAATGTGAATCCACTGGAGGTCATGTATCGAACTCGTAACTAGAAGTTTGCGAGAATAGTTGTTCAATTGATTGATTATGAACAAAAATTCCAAGTATCGAAATAAATACATGTATCTTGCTAATGAATTTTATCCCAAAGGTCATTAATTACTCATATATTGATTGAGATATTAATTGTCCATGGTAAGCAAAATAATATTATATGTCTCAAGTTTTTTGCTACAACATTAATTGAGAACAATCATTTGCGTTTAAGTGATATTGATTTTTTTACTTGTAACAATATTCTTAGATAACATGCCAATAGAATACATGACATCCTATATATTTCGCTTACAGTCATAAGTCTCTATCTAAAGTTGATAAGTGCGATTTGTATAGTCACCCCATCACAAAAGTTAGGATGAATTTTATTGTAATACTGAGAATACAAATTGAATTTGAATCCCTATTTGTATGTTTCATCCATAAAGGATGATATATCATAGTCTTCTCAGTATTAGGAGGAGGAATTAATAGTTGATAACAAGTATATGAAATGTTGTAATTAACGCATGAATAATCGAAACTTGAAATTTGCAAGATAGTACTCATTTCTGATTACTGACTACTTAGTTATCAATATATATAAATATATATATATATCATGCTCCAAATTGGATTGATATAAAATCCTATAAGAGGATTTCATATATCAATTGCATGCCTAAAGTATGACGTGGAAGATTCTAAAATAAATATTCATGAAAAGAATATAGAGCAGATATTTTTTATGGTCTTATTAAGGCATATATATACATACATTACCAATTAAAAAGCGCCTACAGAGGTTTAGGCACCTGAAATTACTGAAATAATAAAAAGATCTCAATAAGTTATATTTATACTGAAATCAAATAGAATCGACAAGAAATAATATTCGACTACACATACTTATGAACTCAATAAACAACGAGGATGATGAATCAATTTCATCAAAATTATTAACATGAAATATTGGCTAAGATAGAATGACAATCTTGTAGATTGTTATAATGTCAATATACAACAATTTATACTTATTCTAAAGAGCATTAAATATGTGGTGGATGTTATTGAAACTTGAAGTTTTACTCGACTGGAAATATATGAAATATATCATTAATGTAATTAAATCCCAAAAGGATTTGGTATGTTTAAAGCATATAAAGAACTAAATGTTTGTGTATACTTTGCTAATTAAAATGATGGAGCTACGCATCGTACTCTTTTTTCTTTGACTAATTTTTTGTCCTAATGAGTTTTCCTAACAAGGTTTTTAATGCGGCAACATTTTGCTTCTCCAAATGTTAATAATATACTATACTCTCTTTTTCCTTGCATTTGTACTTTTTTCCCACTTGGTTTTTGTCTAACTAAGGTTTTTAATGAGACAATTAATGTATAGACAATCATTCAAGGGGGAGTATCGTAAATCTATATATTAATTAAATAAATAAAACGAGTATGTGGTACAATCTTATCGTATTTTCATGCCACTTTTCTTAGAAGTAGGGATAATTTGATATTTTTGATCCAAATGCAGTAATTTTTCTATATCTGATTGTTTTTTTAAATTTCTACTCAAGTTATCTTTAAAGATTTCGAGTTATCTTATCTTCATAATTTTATCTTATATATCTTCATGATTCTATTTTTAAGTTATCTTATATCATTTTTTTAAGTTTCCTTTCATTCCCACGAAAATCTAGCTCTCAATATAACCTCTTCCTTGATTTTGAACAGATTATTTCTAAATTTTTTCTTCTTTATTCAAGAGTTTGATAGTTGACTAAGATACGATTATACTATATGAGTCTTGGCGTACATAAATAAAGTTAATAGTTGATAATTTTTATGAATTAATTATTCACTTGATATGAAAAAATTAAAATAAAATATAGCTATACTTGAACAAATATATGATACCATACTATGATATCAAGTTTAGATTATTTTGAATTATTCTTCTCTTGTATCGTATGTGTGAGTTGATTATAGCGTGAATGATTATTGTACATCTGAAACCCTTTATGTTAGTTTCTTGCCCCGACTCTAGGTCTTTATTGCTTGTATGCCAAGTTTACTTGGACAATACTCTTTTCTTGTTGTGTGTAGTCATTATATATTATGGATTGAATACACGAATTGAATGTTTGATTCTCATTATTCACATTGAATTAGAATAAAAAATTATAATGAGGTGAAATAAATAGTGTAAATTTAATAGAAGTTTGAAATTTGTGATTATAAATGAGCAGTTATCAAATAAGTAATCAAATAAATGATAAGTAAAATTATAATGTGTTTTAAAAAAGAGAATCAAACAAGCGCTTAATGAGTTTTCTCTTCACTTTTCTTTGTTTTTCTATTCTTCCTAGTTGATTTTCTTCTTAATTTATGACACTATTTTTTTATTTTAAATAAATTGGGGGTGGGGTCAGGGGGTTGTAACGCTATTGGCAGAACTGCGACTGACAAGTAAAATGGACTCTTCTAACTAGGAGTCTGGAGACAGCCAATTGCTTCCACCGGAAAGAAATAAAGGACCGAGCGAATGGCTCATGTTGTGAGGCCGCTGATCCAGCTGCGGCTGTGGCGCCACCATATTTGTGCCGCTTCACCACTCTTTCACCCCCTATACATACAGTCACCATCAGCACTCTCATCTACCAAGCTTCCGCTCGCATTCTTTCCGTCCTCAGGTCAATGTGTGCATTTCCGCTCACGCGCTCTTAAACAACCTGGTTTTCTTTCGCCGTCCGATACCAATGATAGCGAGAGCGAGAGCGACAGCGACTGCACTGATATAGTAAAGAAGAGCCGTAATGAGAAGAAACGCGAGGCTCGACGCGCCGTCCGCTGGGGTATGGAACTGGCCAATTTCTCTACTGCTCAAATCAAACGCATCCTCAGGTCTCTGGTTTCTGAATTGCGAATGAATCTTCAGTTTAAGCTTCAAGTAAGGTAGCTAGGAAGCGCTAACATTTATAAAATGCTCTAATTTTTGGGTCCTTTAAAATGGATGCAGAGTGGCGTCTCTTGAAGAAGAGGTTTTCGAGGCTCTCATGCTAGTCAAGGTAATATTTTCAAGTTTCATGTATTCAGATATTTTTGCATGAATTTCTTTATGAAACTTAATGAATCCACTTATTTAGATTTTGCAGCCGGGATGAATTTTGATGAGTACTGCTACGGTAGATTAAATGTTTGATCTTTTGTCACAGAGACTAGATCGTGATGTTCGGGAAGGAAAGCGAAGGCAATTCAATTGTATAGGTATGCAATGACTAAAGATCAATGTCTTCCTCTATATTTGGGTTCTTTTTGCTGTAATATATGATAGACTGATGTAAGTTAAAATTGATACATAAGCGTCAATGTCAGGAACACTTTGGAATGACGCATAGTCATGAATTCCAGAAAAGTTTCGTGTTTGAGGGATTCATGTGAAATGCACATGTCAAATATTTGTTTGCTAGTAAATACTTGTTCGCAGAAGCACATTTCTAAAATGTTAACTTTAGTTGTAATTACATTCAGCTCCACTGGAATTCCTGCAGCATTAGATGATTTCCCTATCACTCCTAAATATTTATTTGAGACAAAGCTCGACTTCTTCTCATATTTTTTGATACTTCACCAAAACTATTAAGTTGATGTTTGGTTCCCAAAAATAATTGAATTGTATAAGTATTGTTCTTGAGTATTAGAATTCTTGCCATTTGTCTTACATTAATGACTTAGAATCAATTGTATCGTCCTTCTGGAAAGAGAAAAATGTTACAAGCTTTTTGGAATAGCTATAATTGGTATGTCACGACATGGATCGTCAATGGAGGAAAACGAAACTAAAATGTACAGTTCCATGTGAATGTGATTACACATTTTTTTTTTCATGTAAGAAGCTTTAGATTGGCGATAATATCTGGTGGCATAGGGATTTAATCACAAAACTCGAACAGACAAAGTTCCATTGAATTGCTTGAATACTATTGGGAAAAATATTGATGCTTGTATGAAATTCCTTGGCTGGTAAATGATTGCTTTCATTATTGGCAGGATTATTTGTTTAAATTTGGTTTTTGAAGCTTTACATCTAGTATTTCATTTTTGGTGAGTCAAATTTAAAGATCTTAGGTTGGTATTAATTCCAGTGACAAATATTAACTCCCACTAATGAAAGGTCCTACCTTTGATTCCCATTATACTCATAAGTAATAGAATAATGGTATTTATCATCTCTTGTGATGATCAACATCCTATGTGTTAGTGGAGTATTAAATGATAGAGACATGTGATTCATTCAAGTGAACTTTTAATTTTTTTTTTTTTTGGTTTTTATCCACCTAAGGATGGTGATTGTTCAAAATTATTGATGAAAGCTAGAATAAGTGCCAAATTGCATTTATTAGTTTACAAGTCAAACTTCAATACCAACCACTTATTTTACAGAGAAAAAGTTATTTTTCTCATTTCAGTGTAATGTCTCTCTACTTTCCACCACAAATTCTCCCAAACTATTACCTTAGAAAGAATCATTTTAATTTAAGCTACCAAGTACAAGCCCTTATTAAGCACATCTTTAGTTTTCGTTTAACTGGGTCGCCGGAGAGCTTTCTTATGGCACTTTACCGTATGCAGATATGATACAATGTATTATATAATTATACATGAATAATGTTCTCCACTTTCATGGTAGGAAGATTGCTTCGAGATGTGGAGCCTGAATTAATGGATGGTTTGATTCAGGCCACGAAATATGGTGACCAAAGTAAGTTACAGGAGTTATGTGGTTCAGTGACGGTGGTAATTGATGAAGATGGTGAACTACAAGACGAAGAAATTGAATCAGAGAATGATGCAGAGGAATCAATATTGTGAGACTTCCTTTCAGAAAATACTGTTCTACCGTGAATAGTTGAAAAAGATCGTTATAGTTTTAAGGCAGCGCTGATCAATTTCTTGATCAGGACTCTGCCTTCTAGTTCTATTAAATCTAGTTGCCTATCGTTCCCAGCGTCAAGGAACTTAGTACTTGCAAAATAGAGTGAAGTGTGATCCAGAGCTTTAACCATGGTTGTTGTCTTCAATCTCCTATATGGATGCCTTCCTGTGGTATCAATGGTGTTTATACAGTATACTAAATTATTTTGGAAATTCCCAGTTCTTGTACAGTCTGAAATTCCTTGACACTTCTTCATTGCATTCAGTCTCGTAGGTTATTTAGTTGACTACTTGACTTATGCATTATAATGGACTCAATTATATTTACTCATGGCATTAAGTTTAAAGTATAATTAATTGATAATATAATCTTTCTTCTTACTCATTTTTACTGTGTTTACAGGATTTGGAGTACAAAGTTGATAGGGCAACTAGATGGTTTGAGGGTCTGGTCAATATGGACATCGGCATTACCAATGAAATTTATTCACTTCAAGGAGTCGAGTTTGATCGTCAGGTCAGTTTTCTTCCCTCTGATTCGAAGTGTTGAGTATATGCCACAAGCAGTCGCACAGGACTCATCGACTTGCTTATATGAGAAAAGATATAGATTTACTAGATCTATTGCTTTTAACATTTATTATGATGCTCATCCTTATATGTTGAAACAGATCATCAGATATTAGGTGACTTTATCCATTTAAATTTTCCCTTAAATAAATTTGGCTGAGGTGTCAAGGATTTGTTCAGTTGCCAATATTTTCCATAACAAATGTCATATTTCCATCCAAAGTCCTACTATAAATATTTTTCCCTTTTTGTCGAAAATGTTTCCTAACTTTTGTCAGGTGACCATGCTTCCTTCAAAAACATACTTCTGAATATCAATTTCACTTCCAGTCAATCACATTATAGTACTACTGTGAAATTTAGTTATCAGTAATCTAATTGCAAAGAAAATATTTGTCGCTTGATAACAGCTTGTTCTGGTGAATCCTGCTGCACAAAAACCAAATAGATATATTTTATTTATATGAATTCTGCACGTCTAGTTACTTATCAAAAATCAACTTAGAAATTCGGATGTCTAAGGTTGGGAATCGTTTGGTTGAAGACAACCAAATTGAGAACTGTCTAGTATCTTGTTAGTGGAACTGCTGGATCCAAAAATAATTATGGAGCCAAACTGTTTGGTGTTTGGACTGGTTACAGAAATAACTACTTTATATAAGAGCATTCAACTCCATCTATACATTTTTTAAACAACTGGGCTGAAATTTTGTGAAAGACATAACTTTTGGGGTTAACCAGGTTCTGTTTCTAGAACTGACGACCAATCAAAGTTGGTTGGTTCTTGGTTTTGTTGCCAATCCTGTTCGGTCCAGTTTCTTCAATACCCTTTTGCACCCCTCCTCTTAGATATTTGCAAAGGCTGTACTACAAATAATTTAGTGAAAGGTGGCATCTTCAGAATCATCTGATTGCTTCTCTTTTGTACAATGAGTAGACTGATACTGTGATACAACTAAAAATATCTGGACTTCTTTCCTTTTCAGAATTTACTTTTCATAAGAAAGTGCTAATTAGTGGAGATATTGTTTATGCACTTATCTAGGACCGTGCTATTTATGGTTGGGTCCATTTGGCAACTTTTTGCACGGCTTACCTTATTAAGGAAACGTGGCCCAATTAGATGCTTCTGAGTGTCCAATATTCAGAAAATAACTCTCAATATAATTGGTACAAAATATAATTGGTTGCTCAATAGACTCTCATGGTCCGGAGAGGTAATTGATGTGACGCCTGAAGATGGCCCTTTGACTCCACTGTCCAGAACTTCATTCGTCCAGGACCTAGTAAAACACAAAAGAGCTTGCCGTGCAAGAAAAGGTGGTATACTTTGCTGGATCATCGCTCCATCTCAATAAAAATAAAATAGAAAAGAAAAAGGAAAAAATGATACGACAAAGTTTTTCTCTTTGTTCCCTTTGTGCCAAATCAACTAAGCAAGAGAAATTGAGAATTTTCACCTCCTTGGTTGATGTTATGGTTTTAATAAGATTCTATGTGAATCCTTAACTATATGCTGAATTTGAGGAAGTTTACAGTTTACGAGTAACATTTGCAATACAGAGTATGTTGGTATAGGTGTTGACTGTTGAGTTGATGTCTTTCTTTCCTCTGCAAACTAATCCGTTCTTGCTAATATTAGTAAGATAATTTAGTCAATATAATCACGACACCATCTTTAAACTAAGAGTATCTCCAATGCATTAATGTTGATGGTGTATGTGTGGCAAAGGACATTGATATTACATTCAATGAACTCTCTTATGCAGCAATGTCCACGTTGTACATTTGGCAAATTATTATTAGGTATTTTGGGTGGGAGAGAGAGAGAGAGAGAGAGAGAGAGAGAGAGAGAGAGAGAGATTGGGTAAATTAATGCTTGACATTGTCACATAACCTCATAACTACCACCATGCATATCTTCAACAATTATTATTATTATTGCTGATGGGAACTGTTCTTTTCCATTTTACGACGGTAGGAGCTGCGGAAACTATTACGTAAAGTTCATTCTGCACAAGAGCAAGGAGGAGTTAGTTCAGAGGAAAATGGTAGACCAGATGCTGCAATTTTGAGTGCTAGAAGATCTCTCAATCGTTTCTTACGGGGTCTTGCTAAGCAGCTTCCAGTTGAATAAATATCCACTTCAGCATCAGGATGCTTATTTTACACACTATAGGCCTGGGGAAGAAATCTGAGCACCAAAGTCAGCGGTGTTAAGATGCTGCTCTGGCGTTGTCTCTCAGGTTTGCATCGTTCGCACTTCTCTCCACCTTGATGGATGCCCAGTTCAGCGTTTGATGCGTGTTGCATTTACATTCTTTTCATGTTCTGCAACACGTGTTCTATGCGTCATGCGTTGTCTTACTCGATGCACAGGACGATTTCCCGACTATTCTTGGATGCATTTCGACTGTCATGTAATGTGTTATACATACATATCTAGGACGACAAGAAATGTGGCATTTGTTTCAAAAGGGTCATTTTACTTACATTTTTTTTAGGATCTTGCAGTTTATAAGTTGCACTTAGCATTCACATTCTCCCTCTCTGCTTGGCTGGACACGAGGGGGTGAGCTCACTTTTGGCCGGGCCTAGTTGCTTCCCAAGTAGCCAAGTTCAGCTTATGGAAATGTTAAAAGAGAAAATAATGTTTAAATATTCTGGATACATGTCTGTGCTTATAGAAATTATTATTATTATTATTATTATTATTATTTTTTGTGTGGTGTGGGTTGGGGGGGTGACATATCCTTATATAATGTGATGTCAGCGAAGACATCTCGATAGCAAAATGACTAAGGACTTTACTTGTCTTGAGAAAAAAATACAAGGGAGGGAGATGCTGCATAAATTCAATCCCTTATCATTATGACGACTTTTTCTTTCATATTCCTCCAATCGATTACCCTTTTGTAAATAAGAAGCAAAGCATCTTTATGGACATTGCACGAAGAATATTGCTATCATTTCACTGAAAGGGAGATTGCAAATGGGATGATAGAATGTTTTTCTTGTTCCGAAAGACACCTTTCGTATGATTTTATCTAAGCCGTTTTATTTTAAAGCTGTCAAAAGTTGTATTCAGATTTAGAAATCTCAATTATTTGTTGCGTTAAAGACTCATAAAAGAACGGTACCCGCTGAAACTCAATACATAGTGAATGACGTGCTACTCCATCTCGATTGACAACGTAAAATCTATATAACAAAAATGTAGGTAATTAGTCTCCTACCCTCATCATTATTTGATGCCAAATTTTTTCAGATATGAAAAGTTGCGTCCATTGTTTGTGTTGTCACTACTTTTCAACATTATAACAGTTGGGTGGGTGGGTTGGTTCAAATGCATAATTGTAATTTTTCACAATTATCATGTTACAATTATTAAAATAACAAGCCATTATTTGTATAACAAACGTATAAATGTTTATTTACGCGTTGTCTAGAGTTACTTCATGTTAATTGAGTTAATAAAATTATAATTTTTTCTAAGAAGGCGAATATTCTCATGCCCATGATACGGTAAATCAGATAGAATTAACAGTGACGAGGCGTGTAATTAAGAATTTTCCCGGAGTCTTCTTCTGTGGAAACATCTGGTGCCCATTAAAAATCTTGTGGAGTAATAGTGTTTCTGTTACGTTTCCTAACACTCTTGCAACAATTTGAATCTCAATCAGTGGGGGGACAAAGAGATAAGATAGACCCACCAATATCTAAACAAAGGCCAAATCTTAATGTATAAAAACATAGATATTATAGAGTTTCATTATTCTTTTTTTGACTTTTTAATTAATAAGAAATGCTTAGATTTTTTACATGTCTAGAAATTAGACGTCGAAACATGAATGCTACTTTTTACATTTTGATTTTAAAAAAAAATTATTCAAATTGTTTTCATCTACATATATAGGTAAGATTTAAAATACTACAACTCTTTTATCATTTATTCAACTTGTTCTGTTTATGTTTTTAAACAAAAGTTGGAATTTAAATTTGCAAGTCTCTTTTTCATTTTGTTCAATACGTGATTGGAGTTTTAACATGACTAATAATAATCCATAATACTATTCCCTCTTCTCGTCCTAATTATTCTTCTTTCCTTCCTTTACTAGTACTTTTTTGGCATGAGTCCATAATGCATTTTTATCAGATTTTACATCAGAGAGAATCTATTTTGTCTCATTATGTATATTTACTTATTTTATGGGTAATTTTCATTCTACGTCCTCAACCTTTTAACTTTATATCAATTTTGTCCTCATTTTCATTTTTAGGCCTACTAAGCACCAACCTTTCATTTATTATCATATTATGTCCCCCAACGTCACTTTTTACCTCAAAGTTTTAATTTCACCATTAACTCCTATAAATATGACCATTATACCCTTAACTCTTTTTTTCAACTACAGGTCCCCAGCCTTTTAATTTTTATACGATTTTGTTAACATCATTTTTTGGGCTTATATGACCCTTGACCTTTTATTTATTATCGCGTTACATTCCTACTAATATATTAAGTACTCAACATTTCAATTACTAAAGTCGATTTCTATTAAAATCACTATTATACGCTCCATTATTTAAATAAAAATAAAAAATAAGAAACAATATAAAATAAAAACTCCATCCATCCTACATGTCTCACTCAACGACAATCAACGGAAATAGTGATAAGAAAAAAAGCTTGATCTATACCAAAATTGATGAATACTTGATTTGCATAAAATTGATTTGATAATCTGTGCAATAGATCGGATTGGATTTCTGAGTCACCACTGATCATGTAGTGGATACGGATCATGGTGGATCAACACAAAAAAAAAAAAAGAAGCTCATTTTCGATTTATAAAAATGAACTAAACCTTAATGCTCGTATCTCTTTTTGATCATCAACTTGATCTGCCTTAATCTATTATGCACATCAATACAATTTCATTCCTCAATTGCAGATTGTATTTTACGGATGACACAAATCAAACCTTGTCCACTCTAATTCTGTCCCACTTTCTTTTACTGCCGTTAGAATATAATAATGTCATTTCAGAATTTACCATCATAGTGATGTCATTTCCGGAAGCAAAAGAGAGATGGGAGAATTTTTCGAAACCCTGAAATCAATCTTGCAATCCACAATTAGTGGATCAGATCAGATTGACAGGGATAACAGATTGGAGGCAAATCAGGGTGATAATCATAGTGAGAGACAAGAAACTAAATTAGAATTACAGTACTAGGTTTATGTTTGACTTTTAATAAATCAAAAATCATTTTTTTGGTCAGGTTTACCCAATCTACATCTACAACGTGATTTTGTGGTAGATTATGAAATCTGATCTAATTCAGCACGTCAATACACAGATCCGTCAACACCATTATATTGAGTTTTTTTTTTTTTTTGTTATCATAATCTCCCGCTGTTGTCATTGGGTTGTGTTGGATTGAGTTAAAGTGAGTGGACTTTTTATTTTATATATTTTTTTATTTTTTATTTAAATAATTAATGGTGTAATGATAATTTTAATAGATATTAACATCAATAATTAAAATAGTTTGTACGAAAAGTGTTAACAGGGATATAACACGACACAAAATGAAATGTTGGTGGCCGTATGCGTATAAAAAAAATAGGGATAAAATTATATAAAAATTGAAAGGTTGAGGACCTATAGTGAATTAATAAATCAAAGGTATAATGGTCATATTGATAGGAGTTAATGATGAAAATTGATAGGCTGATAACGAAAAGTGATGTTAGGGGATATAATATGATAGTAAATGAAAGGTTGGACACCTAGTAGGCCTAAAAAATAATGAGGACAAAATTGACACAAAATTGAAAATTTGGGATCTAAAGTGAAAATTACCCATATTTTATATCTGAAAATTTTGAACTCAGTAAAATTTTACCAGAACATTAATTGCCACTATTCCTTCTCTCATCACAATTTATCACATTCAAATTAGGAGTGAAAAGGCATGATTCACATGAGCGAGTGGTTATCAAAATGCGTTACAAAAAGAATTGCAATTTGGAAAAACACAAAAGATACTAGGAGAATATTTATATTGTTGAAATTTGGTGTAGGCATAGAATGCATGGAAACGGGTCGTGAAAATTTGTATGATGTGTGACTTCCTACCTTAATTACTATGTGGTCTCTATAATATAAGACAATGGACCAGCAAGAATGTGCACTTTTATACATTTATCATCTATTGATATGAAAAGGACAAAGAAATCCTTCCCCAAAAAAAAAAAAAAAAGAGAATGAAGGGGGAAAGAAGAAAGAAAGAAAGAAATTAGGCAGAACACATTAAAATAAAATATTCTTTACTCTCAGCCAATTTAAATCTAGTTACTTGAAAGTTAAGAACATGTATTTGGACCATCCTTTTAGCCATTAATTAATGATCAAAGACTAGGTGCAAATTTACAATCCGATCATCACTTGAGTACTAGAGTTGCATTTTGACTTGTAAACTTTAATTCGTTGCTACTTAAATCACAAGCATCTTTAAATTCAAGTCACTGACTTGAAAAATTTCGTTAGAGTCGCTCTCATCCCATGCAAAGTGCATAAATAAAAACTAATAATTATCTTCCATCTTTACCTAAAAAGGCGACCTATCTGTATTTATCGTAAGGGAAAAGCATGTTCTTAAGAGGTCCTCTTCATGGCTTTTATTCTCAATGTTTAAAGTTATTATTGCTCCATTATTACGTTTAACCATTACAAATTAATCTCATACGGATAAAGCTAATTTTGTAGAAACCTAGTGATCACCCAAGTCATTCCAACGTCATTTTTAACAGTAGTACCTGCTAATCATTTCTTATTCAAGTGTTAAAATTGTTGTTAAAAGTTAACAATAACTCTAACACTAAGTCAAAAAGGATTTTTCTAACAATGACACTAATTTTGACATGTAATTGATAAAAATCTCTAACAACTCTAAGAGCAAGATTAATGTAGGCGAAAAAGGCCAAAGGGAAAAAAGCAAATGGGAGAAAACTAAGAGGAGAAATCTATTTCTAAATAATGTGTAAAAAGAAAAATTGGGACAAACTCAATTGAGGGGTTGGCCCCCCATTTAGCCTCCCCCTCTTAAAATAAGATTTTTCACCTTCACTTTTATACATTATTTGATTTTGTAAGGGGGAAAAAGCACAAATTTGATCTTCCACATTAATTGTGCTCTGATTAACATTTCCATTTTCTAAAATTATATTGAGACAGAAAAAAATGAATATGAGACGAAAATAATAGTTGTTTTTTTTTTTAAGAGAAAACAGGAAAGGGTATAATAGTTGATACATGCATATAAAAGTACAATCATCACATGAATTTTAGGTTGATCCATGTTAATAAGAGTCTAATAGATTCCAAGTTTTTTCTCGACAAAATATGGGATTCCAAGTTGACTGAACAGTAGTTGAGTTAACTGTACAATACCAGTTGAAACATCCCACTTGGGTTCTTGCTCTGTTTCTCAATTTCCCAGGTGAAAAAATGACGACGCCTCTTGCAACCGTAATGGCCCCCACATTCGTCATTCCCCTCTCTCTCTCTATATATATCTCCCTCGTCCCGCCATTGCCATTGCCATCTCCTCCACACCTCTTCTCTCACCCATTTAGAGGAAGAACCCGCCTTCTTCCTCTCATTACTCATCCATCTCTCTAATTTCAGCTTACTTAAACCTTCAATGGAACCCCTCCGCTCCACACTCCTCCTTCTCACACTCTCTAATATCCTCATTTTAGGTGATTGGGTTCTGTTCTGAGTTTTACCTCTTTTATCTCAATTCTTATTATTATGTAACTTCTTTAGGCTGATTGTGATTTGATCTGATTTTGTTATGCAGAGGTGTATTCGGCGGCCACTTTTACTATAGTGAACAAGTGTGACTTCACAGTTTGGCCTGGCATTTCGTCCAACGCTGGAATTGCGCCGCTTCCCACCACAGGATTCCCGTTACAGAAGGGAGACTCCAGAACCATGTCGGCGCCGGCTTCATGGGGAGGCCGATTCTGGGGGAGGACCCACTGCACTGAGGATGATTCCACTGGCAAATTCTCTTGCGTTACGGGTGATTGTGGCTCCGGGAAGTTAGAATGCTCTGGGGCAATAGCGGCTCCGCCGGCGACTCTGGCGGAGTTCAAACTTGACGGCGACGGCGGCATGGACTTCTACGACGTTAGTTTAGTCGACGGCTACAATCTACCAATGCTTGTTGTCCCACAAGGTGGGTCCGGTGCGAACTGCACGAGCACTGGGTGTGTGGTGGACATGAACGGCGCGTGTCCGTTGGAGCTCCGGGTGACGAGCTTGGGGGGGCAGAGAGTGGCTTGCAAGAGCGCGTGCGAAGCTTTCGGCAAGGAACAGTACTGTTGCAGCGGCGCGTACGGTACACCGGATAGTTGCAAGCCGTCGTCGTACTCGCAGGTGTTCAAGACGGCGTGCCCACGCGCCTATAGCTACGCCTACGACGACAAGACCAGTACCTTCACTTGCACTGGCGCGGATTATTTGATAACCTTCTGCCCATCCCCAAATGCCAGGTAATTTACCCATGTTACCCATGCTTCTCTTAATTTTTAATTTTTCTCCACATGGGTAGTTTCGTCCACGAAATCAACTACTTAAAATTACGAATCTTAGAACTTGTTTGATTCTCTTTATAATTTCATCTACATTTGACAATTTTTTATTTATAATTACAAGTTTCAAATTTCTATTAAATCTACAACACTTATTTCACTTCATTATAATTTTTTATTATAAATCAATATTAATAATGTCAATAATTTCCCATTATAAATCAAGCAGCCACTTAATTAGTTATAAACGGATGCTTAATACATTGTGATGGATCAATTACATCAATGAGTGTCGGCAAATTGTAGGGGACTCATTTCTTTGTTTATTTATAACTAATTATAATATATTTCGTTTTCAAACAATGGTCAAACGAACCCTTAAGTTGAGCAATTATCATTTATCTATTTCATGAATTTATTACAGAGACCATCATATCTAGAAATCATTATGAGACCACGTGAATGAATTCATGTATAATTTTTTATTTTTGTAACATGTGATTTCTATAATAGAGACACTTAGTCTATACAGTTTAGTGGAAACAGAGCACTAGAGTTGAGTGAAATTGCAGCAATTTAAGAATATTGACTTTAGTATTTTGAGCTATAGTTTTCAATATGGGTCGTGATTGTATGGTACGTGTTAAGAAAATTTTTGTTTTGACCTAACGAGAAAATCACTTTAAGAATCTAAGCTTTAAATATATTGAATCACATAATACTGCGTGATCATGTGACGTATATAGAAACATGCTAACATAATAGTTATTTCTCATATAGTGTCATATATTTACGACGGATTGTAACTACTTATATATGAGTGGAATTCATTATATCATTGACAAACTTATTTTTATGTTATGGTGCAGCCAAAAATCATCGTCGGGTGGGCAAAACCCGGGATCCGAATCGGATGAGAATGAAGCTCCACCCGTGGAGAACAGCTCAATGGTGTATGAAGGGGCGTGGGAGGTGAGCGGAGTACTCTCCACGCGTAAGGACGTGCTTAAACGGCAGACGGTGGCCGGTGCCGTCGCCATCACGGCGGCTATCTGGCGGTTGCATAAGCTATTCTAATCTTGTCTCCCTCTTTGTACCGCCAAATGTGGAGCCAGTGGGGTTTCGGGTTTGCGTCACGTGGTCCACTAAACTTTTGTGGCCCTTTATTCTTTTGGGCCAACTGGCCCATAACATGGCCCATATGACGAGGAAATGAGTCACCAAGAAAAAAGAAAGCATATGGGAAACAAAGGGAGGGGAAAAGAAATAGTGTAGTGACAGATGAGAAGATAAGAGATGGTGGATGAAGAATTTTTTACAATTAATATTTTTGTTGTATTTTTTCTATTAAGATTGGGTGGAGGGGATCGGTTTATTTGGTTTAAAAAAATAAAAGTACGAATATAGTCGAATATCATCGAACAAAGTGGCAAAAGGGAAATCTGTTGAAAGCTTTACCTTTTACTTTTGCCTTTATCTTTAAACAATCAAGTATCAAACGTTCATATGAAGTTCGATACCTCATGCAACTACAAGTCTTGGTTTTATTAGTTAGATCTTTTTTATAGTATTCGAAACAAGTAAGGTATATCTAGTTTTATTTTTTAAGGCAAAAAAAGGAGCAAATGAAAAAAGTCTGATAATAAGCAGCATATTGTTTTCTTGTTGCGAGAAAGGCGAAACATAGTTTTCTTTTTGTCTTCTTCCGTTAGTGAATTATTGTTAAAGAATGAGAAGGAAGGTGTGCAAGATTGGCTATTTTGTATATGATATTGAATTATTAAATGATTGGAATATAATGGATAATGTAAATAAAAACATTAGAAATGAAGGTGTGGGATGGAGGTTGAGCTTGGTATTCAATGGCTAGTGACGTCCCAACAACTAAGCATAATGTACAATTATTAGCTCCATAAAGATGTTCTCTTTTGATTATGACAACTTTCAAAATTGACCCATTTGCATGTCAATTCACTTTGACGTATAAATTTATGTCACTATAAAATATACGCTCAATCAAGGTAAGAAATTTAAAAAATATATGAGTAAACAAAAAGGTTAAATAATAAAAAAAAGTATAATAGTTTATTATTAACTATTTTGTAATTATTCTCAGTTCAATAATTTTGAGTATTTTTAATTTTACAAGCTTTTCCTGGGCAGTAAGCATTTCATTTCATCCTTATTATTGCAATGTCTTGAACACAAATGATTAAGACATTTTAACAAGAAAAAAAATGTACCGTAATAGACAAGTAATGGTTATCAAACCCAAAAGTCATTCAGCTTGATGAAATTTCCCATCAGCTCAATTATTGAATCGCTGTTTCATGCATATATTCAAATGAAAATAATGGTTATTGAATGTGAATTAGTGTACTGTGCCAATGTGAAAATTAAATAATTATTGCTCTTTGGCATCTGATTGTCAGTATTTGAAGACATTGTCAGTATTTGAAGATAGTAATTTGAAAATTTATTTATTTATTTATTTTGGATATACGGTGAATGACTGAAATAATTTATTGTCAAGTGGGGGTAACTGGGCGCTGAAACATATCCGATGGACAGCAAATGTAGTTGCGCACGATTTGCCTAGAAGAGCTTGGTTTCATGGCAATTTTTATGATTTGAATACTTGTCCTAATTGGCTTAGCCCTATTTTATCTCACGACGTATTGAACGTATTGAATCATAATCAGAATTAAGTTTTGAACTTCAAAAAAAAAAAAATAAAATTTTTTATATATATATTGTTAAAATTTTATTCATTCACCCCTAAAAAAATAATAAATAAATAAATAAATAAATGGTTTATTCATGCCCGTTTTAAAATTAAATTTCAGAAATAAAAAAGGTGCACCCCTTCATAACCCGTTAGATTGTAACGGATTGTTCCAGATTTTTGGGTTTGACCCAAACTTTTTTTTTATATTGGGCCACGTGCTTCATTAGGGTTAAAAACAGATTTTAGGCCCAAGCTCCATATATATTAGTTTTTTGAAGAGTGATGCTATTTATCTAGACTTTCAGTCTAATTGGTATTATTACATTAGAGGATATGTTGATATGTCAAAATAATGGAGGCACTCATTTATTCAGTAGCTAATAAGGAGATGACAACTTGACTAGAGCATGTAAAATATCAAGTTTTTTTTTTAATTTTTAAATATAAAAAAATACTTCTAGTTGTAGATACTAATCTGATTTTCGTTTAATGAGTTAATGAGTTATGTAAGTGTATTAAAGGTCGGCTGAGTTAACTGAGAAAGATGATGGTGGCGGGAGGAAAATTTAATACGATTCCTGTCCCACAAAGATAGTCCACTATTCTATCTTCATCCGTCGTAAAAAGATAGTCTACTTACTATATTAAATATGTATTTAATATTTTATTTTTATATGTGTCCCCTAATTAATTATTGTTAAACTACCTATGCATTGTAAATATTTCAAACTATTAATGACATAAGGGTATATGTGGAAAAATAAGGTAAAATTAAATATTATAACCACATTACCTACTAATCCTTAATCTACATGAAAATACCTACGAAACTAATTTGTGGGACGGGGGTAGTATCAACTTTTAGAAAGTTGGGAATTTACAATAAACAAATACAAGGAATTGTTACCAATTGGAGAAAACCAAGTTTGGGTACTCTAAAGCTAAATGTTGATGTAGCTTTATTTGGTGAACATCAACAAGTAGGATGGGGACTTGTTATTAGAGATCAATCAGCTTTTTTCTGCAGCGCTAAGACGGTCATTGCTAACGGTACATTTAGTGCTACGATTGCTGAAGCGTTGGGAGTTCGGAAGGCTCTTGCATGGATTAAGGCAAAGCAACTTCATAATGTGAGAGTGGAAATGGATGCTCTTGTCGTGTATAATGCACTCCATTCAGCCACGGTCGATCACTCACATTTTGGATTGATTATAGAGGACTGTCACTTTCTAGTAACAGAACTTAATAATGCTACTTTTTCTCATTGTCGGAGATCTGAGAACCACGTTGCTCATAGGCTTGACAGGGTGGCTGGTTCTTTAGCAAGGCTTTTTTGTTTGGGAGGATTCCCCTCCCATCTTTCTTTTTGATATATTGCACTTTGATGCTATGAATGAATAAATTTATTTATTTAAAAAAAAAAAAGAATTAGTCATATTTGGAGGGAAGGGAATCAAGCGGCAGATTACTTTACTCGGAAAGGACACTATTTATCATGGATTGAAGATCTCTGAAGCCTTAGAATTTCAATGATTCGTGAGAACTCATCAGTTAAGAATTCCTTATGTGCCGTCGATGTCAATCCAAGAAGAGAATACGGATTACTGTAGGAAAGATCTTTGTTATTTTATTCTAACGGGGGCGTAGTACTCCTCTTCATGCATTGCACTTCTTTGTTCTTTGATAATTCCCTTGTATATATGGCTTTTTGATTGGAAGGTAAGGCTCATAGTCATATATCCTCCTTCACTTACTTGTATATTTCTTTAACTTCAAAAAAAAGTCATGGGAATCCAAGCCTCTCCATTAAGTAAAGATGGGGGCCTACACTTCACACTAAAGGGGGTGTATTTAATTAGGGCATTTAAAGACTTTTTAAGACTTTACAAATCTTGAGGTATTTAATTGAGACTTTTTAAGACTTCTTAAAAGTTTGAGGTATTTAATTGAGACTTCTTATAACTTTTAAACAGTCTTAAAAAGTCTCAAAGTATTCAATTGAGACTTTTAAAAAGTTTAAAAAGGTCACGAGATATTCAATTTGTCTAGGATTTATCAGGATTTCGCTATTTTTTAGACTTTTTGAGACTTCTAGAGGAAAATATAAAGAGCGAATCCCATCACAAATCCCTTCTACATAAGTTGGATTCTTGAAAGTCCGGTGAAAAGATGGGAAAGCATGACGAAAGAGGGGAAAACAAACAGTACGTCATAAGATTTTCTGGTATGTATAATTGATCTTGGAACTTACTTCGTATGTGAATCATTCACAATCACGCATGTGAATCCTGATCAAACAAAACTTGTTAAATTATAATACGATACATAATCATTACTTATAATCATTACTTATAATACAAACTTGAATTATAATTATTTACTAATTAACTAATATATTAATAATCAGTTACTGATTATCCAACGGAGTTAATTATGTAAGAGCTCGGATTCCAAGACCTTGTTAACTGATTAATATCCATGGGAGTTAATTTGCTAGTAGTCCAGCAAATCATAATTTCGAGTTAATTATTTTTTACAAATAATTTATTCGGGAATAAATATTTGGCTGACTTTTTTTTTTTTTTGGTTATGCGAGTTCAATTGGCTTGGGAATAATAGCTGAATTTGATAATAATGAGTGTGAAAAATAGAATCTTTGCTTGATTTCAATCAGCATATGAATCATTAGAGATTTTCTTTTATATATGTATTTTTCTGTGGATTGTTACAATCACGCAATGTGAATTATTATTAGATTGTGGATATCCAAATAAACACCAATGTTTAGCTCCTTATCGAGGTACCCGTTAATGTTTGCCGGTCAATGTCGTGATCAATGCAAAGTAATCGTTTAATCTCCGTCATACTTCACTACAGAATGTTGTTGAAAGGATTTTTGGTATATTTAAATCAGGATTTGCAATTTTCAAATCAGCTCCTCCATTTCCTTTTCATACACAGGCAAAGCTAGTGTTAGCTTGTGCAGGTTTACACAACTTTTTGTGTAAAGAATGTCGCTTTGACGAATTTCTAGCTGAACTTGAAAATGAAGCCACAACATCTTGTCCAATTAATGAAAAACAACACTTTGGGCCCCCGTTTTTGAGAGTCAAGAAGAACAACGAGAGAGTGCTAATGCATGGAGAGGCATAATAGCAGCTGGCATCTAGAATGATGCTGCTAACTAAAAGTCATTCTATGTGTTTTCCCCTTTCGTACTTTGATGTGTAATTTATGAAATTTTTATTTTATTTTATTATAGTGAGAAAACTTGTGTTTCTCAATTGCATTGTTAATTGTTAATTTGATTGGAAAGTAAAATAAGCGGTAGAAAACTATTATGATTTAAGAATATTTTTTTCTTAGATCAAAAAAAGTAGTTTACAATAATATTATATTTTGCACTTCTTTAAAAAAATATTATATTTTGCACAATTTGAAAAGAAAAATGATTGTAAGAAAGTTTAAAAATGTCTTCTAAAGTAGGGGAAAGTTGGTTGTTTATCATTGTTTATCAACTGATACACCACAGTCCCTGAAGACACTCTATCAAGAGGCACTCCTTGATGCATTAAGGAACCCAAACTGTATTATGAGATTAGTATTTTCATCTCTTGTTTCATTGAAAGAGTAGAAACTGATGATTCCCATAGTGGTTCTCTCTTTGATGATTGTGTCGACTGGTCCTCTTTACCGGGCAGAAGGACTTTGGTTCATGTTAATAAGCTCTGGAAAATCCTTTCTCATGTCACAAGTGATTTTATTTTAAAGGAAATCCTTACTAAACATGCGAACAATGGAAGATTGGCATCAATATGCTTGGATAAAATTTGTTCAGTGATCGTCAAAAGCTGGATTCATATTCAACAATTTAGCCAGATGATTATTAAAGATTTGGTTGTTGGTTGCACTTTGAGTACTGACTTTTCTGCCTCAATCAGTGACCTCAGGTTTGAAGGGAGCATGATGGTTGTCTTCGGAGCATTGGTTGTCCTCTTGATTGGGTTTCTTCGTCGGACTTGGTGTTTGAAGCTGATTTCAGTAGCGGAGGATTGCTTGTTGCTGCCTGAGGAATCTCGGCTTCTGAGGATTGCTTACTGCTGGATATTCTCGAGTAGCTGCACAAGTATGGAATTGTCTTCTGCTGTTTAGGCTGAAAAATTAATGGTTCAGGGATCCTGTATGTTCTTGGCTTCTTTCCCCTGTTGTTATGAACTTTTGCTGAAATGGGAAAATGCATTACTTTTGTCTTAAAAAAAAAAAAAATTTCTATGTAAAAAAAAAAAAAGGAAAGAAATTTGATAAATAGTCCAATACAGATTTCTCCATCTATGATTAATGGTGGCATGTTTTTTTGACTCGTCACTTGGCGTACATGCATACTTTAACTTGAATTATTCGTATTCTGTCAAAAAAAAAAAAAAGTAGGTGAAAGTCTAGAAGAGCATTTTTATGAAAGTCGAGAAAAAGTCCAGATAAGTATTCTTGGACTCTCAACAAATCCTATAAAATCACTTAAAATCCCATAAAATCCATAGAAATCTCATATTTAAAAAGTCTTTAAAAGTCTCAATTAAGTACAATCCCCTAAATCTCATTAACTAGATTACTGAACTTTAATTTAACAACAATTACGTCACAGATAAGTTTTAATTATTGTCAATTTAATCATTAAATTTTGATATGCTTGATTGGTTCTCAATCTACTACTATATTATAATTTCACATATTACTAATTTCACAACTGTTTAATCATAACAACGCATTTCAAATTTTCATTAAATCTCCACCATTCATTTTACCTCATTATAATTTGATTCCATAATGAGAATCAAACTTATATGACTCAAATAATTTCACTTACTACTGATTTGACCTATCACTACATTATAATTTTACCTACTATTGATTTGACAATTATTTAATTATAACAACGCATTTCAAACTTCCATCAAATCTCCACAACTCATTTCACCTCATTATAATTTGATTCCATAATGAGAATCAAACTTATATGACTCAAATAATTTGTTGGCATTAGATTATTTAATTTAACAGAAGTTGATGGCATATATTAACAGTTGTTAGCGTGTTATTTAACATTGACATGTTATAATAATCAGTCAAAGATTATTCAAATTATTATGTCAGGATAAATGTTGAATGCTAAGATTCTTGTGAATGACTAAATTGTTATTATACTTTTCCTCCCCATTAAGATGTGTATTTCACCTAGGAAGGTCTTTTTTTTTTTTTGTGGCTTGGACTTTAGTTCAATGATTAACAATTTCTTGTTAATAGAGTGACTTCATTACAACTAAATAAAAGTTAAGTGATTGAATTGAAATTTAGTGATCTGTTTAGAAGTAGAGTGAAAGCTTTGGTGACCTCTGGTTCAAATAACCCTTCATTTAATAAATATTAAACACTCCATTCATTTATATAGATTGATTTGACCTTCATAAACGTTAACAATTGTATCGAAAACAAACATTTTATAAATCGTATTCTTAATTTATTTTTATTTAATTTAATGAGTACAATTTAAAATTAATAGACAAAACTCGTATAATCTAATGGCATTCTAGTGACTTCCCATATCTTTAATTAGTCATCGGTTCAATTCCCTCATGTACACTTTCTTTGTAATTTTATATCTACGTTATGCTGTAAAGCACAGTAATGATGCTGTCTGATTTAGACATAATTCAGATTAGTAGATCTTTTAAGCTTGCTTTTACTTTGCTAATCAAAGCAGTATTCATGTGATTAATCGGCTCGTGACCACTTGTATTTAGTTGTCTTTTGATTAATCTATGGATGTTATTAATGCTTCCTGGAGTACGTGACGAAGGTGTGACGAACTTTAGAAAAAAGTAAATTAAAAAGTGTGACCGTCTCTAATCCCATGCAAAAATATGAAATTGTGATAAAGAGGACAGATAACTTAGCTAAGAAGATAGATCGAGTTGGCATTCAGCCAGTATAGAGAAATGTTGTGGTTTAAGGATTCAAGATAAAATTTTGTAAATATTGTAAGAGCTACTAGCCGTAAAAGCTAAATCTCACGAATTGTATTAGTGATTCGACCATTAAAATAAGGCCAAATTAACAGTATTTAAATAGCACTAGTCAAAACCCTAGGATCAAAAAGTAAAAGAATAAATTACAAACAAAATCAGGGAATTTTTTTCTTGAGGAAATGGAATTTATTCATTCATAGCGCATCGGATAAAAGTACATCATAAATTGATGGCCTAAATGGTCGAAAGCAAATGGGGCTCGTAGTCTGGTCCTTTTGCTCCTTAAAAGGCATTATAGGCTTAAATAGGAAACTGAATGTCAGGTTCCCAAATTTCGGCCTAAAATCTTTTTTTAGCTCAATTCTTCCTTCATTCATTCTGTCATGTGTTCCACCAATCTCAAATTTTGATTGTTCTTCTGAGTTTTTAGATGGAAAAGAATGCTCTTACCGTTTTGTTAATTGAGTTGCGAGCTCTTTACAATGTTATCTTATATTTTAAATGGTCAGTCGTGTGTGTATATATATTTTGTATTCATAACTTGCATCCAAAAAATTACATCTTCAATGAAGGTGGGGGATCCCCTACCCACTTCAAGGCACGTGACATAGAATAGAATCAAGTGCTCGAGTTAGGTGATGAGCAATTTGATTCGCAGATCTCCTAATGAAAGAAACTCAAAACCAACAATCTCGATCGTTATCTTCTTGCAATCATTAATAATTAAACCAAACAAAGAAAAATCAGAGGGTGGTTTCTTGATGGCTTCATAGACTAGCTAGTAGTGTATCAGTTTCAATAGTGATAGGGTGCAATGAGCAGTCCCGCTCACCCACCCACGGTGGGTGAGCTTACACCACCCACTCGCTGACGTGGGTGGTGAGTGGGAGCTGAAGTGGAGTTTAATAAAAAAAAAAAAAAACAAAAACAAAAAAATTGAAACAAAATCTCAGAATCGGGCAGAGGGAGAGAGAAGCCATTTCAAGTCCCAAACTCATCTCCCCCATTCTGACCCACACTCTCGGTGTCCCCCACCCCCATCTCCGGCGACTTCACGTCGGCGCCTGGATGGCAGAGACTACCGGCGTTCTTGGTCGCCTACCCTCGAACTCCTCACCCCGAATTTCAATCCCAAACCTCGCCCACCGTCGCGCTTCCCACCCCCATCTTCGGCGTCTGGGCGGCGGCGACTGGACGGCGGACGGCATCTGGACGACTGGCTGATTTCTCCCCTTTCTGAGCTTTACCAGTAATTTCGCTCTCTCTTGCTAGATTGTTGTTGAGTTTCATATAATGTATATGTTGTATGACTTCAATGGGATTAATTTGATGAATTTCAGTCATTCATGAACAATTGTATTAGTATAAATAAATAAATAAAATCTGCCTACGGCCTTCATCCTAACAGCAGCGAAGATGCTACATTAGATGCAAAGAATGCCCACTGGATGCATTTAACAGTGTGCTGAGCGAAAATCAATCAGCAAAACGCTCCATTAGGAAATAAGCATCTAGAACAGGTGCGGCATTGGCTAGACTTAACATTCTAGACAGGCTGAAACTTGAGTAATGCATTCATGGACAGAATCTTTCACACAGCAGCTACATCATATTGCACCGTAGACACTAACAGAAAGTTCTAGAAACTATGAACGGAGGCAGTACCAGATTATGCTGGATACTTCAAGCACCTAGTTCGCAGATTATTTGAATAAATATAGACATGTTGCATCTTTTGCAAGTATGTTGCAATGTGGACCTTTTGGAAGAAAGGAATATCAGAATTGCATTCTTACTGGAACTGCCTATAAATAGGTGTGGATTGTCCCTAAAAAGCTTGAAGTTGTAAAAAAAAGTCTTCCAACCTCTCATGTGCTGTCTAAAATTTCTTTACCTAGCTTAGTTTTTGATTGTGCCAAAACTTGACCTTTTTGCCAGTAAACCAAAGGCAGTCTTAGAGCATACCACAGGAGCAAGATAATGTGAGATTCTAAGGTTACAAGGTGCTTAACATGAGCAAGTCTGTCAACGTTACACTTCAAATAAGTGAAGTGAGATGAAATAGGAAAATTGGGCTTGTGAGCAAAAGTAAGCAAACATCTTTTGTTCATATAAGTTATTTTGGGAGGATTTGAAGGAGGTTTTAGGCAGGAGTTGTTGCAACTTGCAAGGAGCCTTGACTATGGTGACTCTGAAAACACTGAGGAACAGTTGGATGCACCAGAGTACCAACATGTCCTTTGTGTCCTTGTCATCTTAGGAGGTTCTATTGTACCAATCATTTTCTAAAAATACTTATTTTGATTTATTTGAAATTTATTTATATTTCTTTTTCTAAGACATATTTAACTTTTCCATCTTAAGTAGACAATGCCAACCATGCACAGAAATGCCAAGTACCCAGTGCTTTGCTTTCCATCATATTCTATTGAAGGTTTACGTACTTAACAAGATTTAAAAGAGACGTCATGAGTTAACGTTTCTAAATTAAGTTGTACCCTGTCTGTCAGTCCAACACCAAATTTCAAGCAGTTAACCTAAAAGGTAGAAGAAGTCACCTGGACAGCATAGGATTTACCTGATCTGTTTGCTTGCTTGAAAATCAAAGGGCGATGTGAGCGATGAAGACTGTGTAGTGACAATTGAAATCGATTATTTGATGGGGTTATGACCAACACATAATGTAATAGTTAGTTCACTGTCAAAGGAAATTTTTATGCTTGAAATTCAAGTTCATTGACGTATAAGTTTTCCCAAATTGTGATTATTTGTTATAAGTGCTTATATTTAGGCATCCGAAAAAACAATGTTACCTATCAGCATGTATGAATGTCAAACTTTTGGTACTGATATTTGACTAGGCGGAGTTGGCAGGCAATGTCAACGTCACAGTCAGTAATAGAACCACAAGACCAAGCAGTTGACAACCAGGTTAATAAGAAAGCTAGACGGAGTTAATGTTTATTTGTTAAGTGATTTACTTGCCGGTTGCATAAGTGCTTATTGTCGAATTTCATATGTAGAAATGGTTTCTGAGAAAGAGGATGCACAGTAGGTCCCGGACTTGGATTCAAACGCTATCCCTCATGTGGGCCAGCAATTTCGATCAGCCGACAATTGGTACTCGTTTTACAATGAGTACGCGAGGCAGTCCGGTTTTAGTGTTCGGGTAGGGAATTGTAAAAGGAATTCAGAGAAAGAGTTTTGCTGGAAAATGTTTGTATGCATCAAGGACGGTAAAAAAGACATGTGGTGGCAAAACAAGTTCAAGCATATGGCAGAGCACTTTGGTGAACAGAGGCGGGGTGATGTTAAAACCAGATGTCAAGCGAGGATGGAAATCCGCTTGCGAAAGGATGGAAATGGGTGGTCAGTAAGTAAGTTTACGGCAGCCCATAACCAGCCGCTGGCGACACCGCGTAAGGTTCACTTGTTTCGATCGTACCGGGTGGTTTCAACGGCGAAGAAGGTGCTTAGCCAGCAGTTTTCTGAAGCAAACTTGTCTACTGCCCAACTACGTAGACTGTTAGAAGTTGACTCTGAAGGTCCATCGTCAGTTGGATGCCTAGAGAGAGACATAAGAAACCATGTGAGAGATGTTCAGGCAGCGGCAGCGGGACATGATGTCGAAACAATGATTGAACATTTTGAATCGGAAAAGTAAGGCAATGAGAACTTCTACTCCGCTTATGAGACGGACGCCAATAACCAGCTCGTTAGGTGCTTCTGGGCCGACGTGCCTGCTTTACGAACAGGGAAATTCACAATACCCATGATCAAACATAAAAATACATTTTCAACACTCATGATCAAACCCTGAAAACATTGAAAACTTAACACCAACAAACCAATCGATCAACAATGTAAAAACCAAAATCCCATCTGGATACAGAAAACCCACAAATGAAAAATCCCAAAAAGACGAAATTTTTATTGCTTGACGCCCGGGGCCTTGGGGGTGGGGGTTAGGGGTTTACCTCACTGTGTTTAACCTTTTTTTAAAGAGAATATTCTAAACCCAATTTTCCGATTTCAACGTCCATTGAACTCTTGATCGAGTAATTCAGACTTAATTTTGCCTAAATAATCAAGGGCACATCCAGTGTGTATGATTATTTGCACAGATTTTAATTATGTCTCATATGAGATTTTAATATCTTTTAAGTGACAAAGAATCTCCGTGAATATCTCACTCAGCTAGTTGTTTAAGCCTGCAAAAAGCATGAAAATTGGAGGATAAAATTTTTGCATCTCATTCCCAGACAAAAACAGGAAGATAATTAATCGGTGAAAGGGGGAAAGGGGAAATCGGTGACCTAAATCTCCAAGAAGATAACAAAATCGGTTGGAAAAGCCATTTCAACACAAACCACGTCGCAAAGCCTTCAAAGCACCCTAAATTGCTAGCTAAAATGCCTGCATTTAACAAATAATTAGGGAGATTGAAACTCACCAGACTTACCCGGATTACTCGAGTAAATGGAAAGGAGGGAAAAATTGCGACTTCACTGCCACACCTTCATCTGTCCCTAGTAGTCGTTCGCCGCCATCCGTCTCCAGTTGGAGCTCGCTGTCATCTCGCCAGGGTGTGGGTGGGGGTGGACAATTTCTCTTGGAGAGGGGGTTTGAATGTGAAAAAATCTCGGTTCTGATTCTGTCAAAGATCGGAAGAGCGTCGTTTTGTAAACAATTTTTTTTTAAACATCCAACTTCGCGCCCAGTCAACACCCATGTCTGCGTGTACTTTACACTACAAACTTATCAAAAATCTTCCTTATCTGTTTATCATCCATGTCACCTCCACGTCGCCCATGTTGCCACCTTTTTAACTACGCACCATTATATATATTGAACCCTCTCAAGAAATAAAGTTGTGAAATAAGAAATGTGTCCATCCATAAATAAAGGAGTAATTCAATGTTGCTAGCCAGCTACACTCAACCATTAAATCTTTCCTAGCAAAAAATGTTGTGTTTTTTGACAGTTTTGTTTTGAAATTAAAAAAAAAAAAAAAAACAATCGTTTACGCATTGTTTCAAGATTGAGTTTCCATTTCCAAATGTCAACTCATTAGGGAGGACAGTCTCTCTCTCAATAAATTGTCACGTCACACTTTATACCAGTTTGCTGAATAATAAAATGATGTAATATTGTCATGTGATGATTCAAAAATCAATTAGTTATAAGGCAGTTAACAAACACACTTTAGGAAAAACTGAATGGATATCTTTGCCGTTTGCTTGAATTGGGGGAAAACTTGCTAGTTTTATGTCGTCTTTTGTGAAGGTTATAACTCGAAATTTTTTATCAAAAGAAAGAAAGGATAATGAGCAAAAAAGCAACGTTTTATGGCTGCTTTACACGACATAAAACTGGTCAAAGCACTTTTCTTATTGCTTGTTCTAAAGAATTCTAACTACAAATAGCAAATGTTAAACCCCAAAAAGATTAGTCTTAAATAAATGTTATCTTGTTTGTAAACCTAAAGAAGACTCGATATCTCTTCATTCCTTTTGGCGTGAAAAAGGTGAAAAACAAATTAAAGAGAAAGAAAAAGCACTACCACACACAAAGATTTGACGACTGCACCATCTGCTTTCAATGCGAGCTTTCAAATTTCTCAATTAGAGAGATGACACAAGTAATAAGAAGCTTAACGTAATCAAGGAGTAATTCTATTCCATTCGTAGCATTTCCCCACTTTTGATATGAACTTGTAATTGCTCTACATGTTTTAACAATCAATCTTTCCAGGAGTACTACACCAGACCAATAAACAACCCACATATAAGATATGAGGCCCCATTTTAATAATAAATTGGCGCCCTTAAATCCACATGTGAGTTGTTAATTGATGCATGAGATTAGAGTATGGTACTCTTAAAATACTAGACGGCAACAAAATTTTATTTCCCTGATAGTATATAATCAAATTATTTCTAAGTTCTTGATCATACATATACATGGCATAACAAGAAGAGTTATATAACTGTTTAAAGATTATACTTAACGTTATTTAATTTGTTTGATCATACATGCTACTAAAGACGACTAGATATACTTTGTTTTAATTTGTCAAGGAATTATTAGGCATTTGAATGTTTTCCAACAATTCAACATCAGGATCTTTAAACTGTGTAATCACCCCCTTTTTCTTTTTGTGTCGTCATCCAACAAATGGATAATTCTTGGCTTGTGCAAACCAAATTTTCCAAAAGGCAACCATATTTAATTTGTAAAGAGAGAAACCCCCTCATGATTTGCCCATAGATAGAGATATCTGCCAACATGTTTTGAGTTTGGTCTATGCCTTTCTTGAAACATGGGATATATTGTGTAACTGAACTGCATATTATATACTACCTTTTTTTAGTTATTCTTAACAAAAAATTACTAAAGTAAAGATTTTTTTTTCCGACTTTTACGCTAAACTTACTGCGAAAGAATATAGAACCAGATGTGCATATATGTCATTCTATTTTATATTATGATTATTATCAAAGCTTACTTTAAATGTTAGCGAATTTTTGAAAAATTACCTTATAAGTTATTGTATTTTAACTTTTGAAAACATTTCATACGCCACTCAACTTGTTCAAATTATCTACAACTTTTCTTTAATTTTTTCTCTCTGAATTTTGATATTTTAATTTATAATTTCGTGTACTATTTTTCTTCTTTCATATCACGATGACAGATCCCATATGATAACTTTTTTGTAAAATTCAATTATATTTGAGAACAAGTTCTAAAGTATAATAATTAAAAAATCAATATCATTTTTCTTTTGGCTCAAAAAATCAATAACATTTTAAGAGTTATCATTGACATCCATTGTAATTAACTCAAAATATATACGCGCATATAAAGTTCAAGGGGAAAAATACTAAATAAGATGTGAAATAATTTAGAGCACTATAGACTAATTTTGTTACCGTCTATTTCTGACGTGGCACTGACATGGCTGGGTACGTGGCACACACATGATTGCCATGTGTGTCGGCTATGTGTGTGACAAGTCAGAAGTGTACTGTGTAACCCTACCCATTGTAGGTGGGTGAACATTACACATAGACATCGACTTAAATATAGTTTTATTCAACTTAAATAAATCCCTTGGATAAAAAATGTACATAATTAGAATTAGTATTTGAAGTGGTGTAAGTTTTCAGTTCAAATCACACTTCCCCTCCCCCTACCTTCCTCCCCTCCGCTCCCCTTGTATCAAAATTAAAAATTAATTTTCGAAATATTTTAACTTTTAGGTTCTCTCATTGACATCAAATTGGACTACAGGGTTAGTGAGGGCCAAAGCACAAATTGGGGAGTGAGTTCGTGTCCAATATATACAGTGACTACATAAATTAATGGCCTAATTACAAGCAAGAACAGAAGTAAACAATGAAGAATAAAAACAAAAAATTTTCGTGTTGTGTGATAGTGTGACTTCTAAGTTGGGATAGGAAGGATCCTTTCCGATCGAATCCTGAAAGTTGGGTGAAATGAATCATTTTCATGTCAGTGCTAACCTAATTGAGACAAAACGAATACAATTGAGGTTGTGGCTCAATCACTAAAAGGCTTAGGGTGGTTATGCTGACACTATCTCTTTTACTACATATATCACACTTTAATTGTATTTAACATCCTTCATTTTTTCACATTTTTAGATTAAGACATTAATTTTTTCTTTGCTATATTTTTATTCTTAATTTTCAATTGATTATTATGTCTTATATCTAACAATGATTTTCTTCTAAAAGTTTTGGTGCAAGAACCTCTTAAATCTTTTAAATAAGTCAAAAAAGAAAAATCCGTAAAAGTAAAATATATATATTTTTTTATGATTCTAAGACACATGAATGAAATTTTTGAATAACAACCATTATTAAAAAACAAAATATAAAAATTAATTAACAGGTTCAGAAAAAAATACAATAAGATTTTTGGGACACAAATTTCACAAGTTAGAAAGATTAAGGGGCTTTCAATGTAATAAAAATGTGGTGTAACTATAAAAAAATGTAGTATGGATATATTTCCTCAAAAGCTTACGCACAAGATTCTTCCCTTTACGGAGCAAAAATTTGTGTTTTTTTTTTTTTTTTTTAAATCTTGAAAAAAGTTGATTTCTCGCATTTTTGTTTGATATGTTCACGTTATGTACCATTCTTTAGTTACTGAATCACGTGTTTGATATCTTATTTAACATTGCAATCACATTTTAAAACACTGATGAGAAGTTTTTTGTTTGTGGCTTACGTTCAAGACCTATGCATGCGGGGGCACGATAACTTTTGATTTTAGACATTGAATAAGTCCACCCTCGCTCGACACAAATTGATGCCCATGATGCATAAGACAAGTTCTATTTCTTGATTCGGTACAACTTAATGAATACTGAGGATTTTTATGTAGTATAATGTAAACTATAAGAGGCATGTATAGTTTAAGCTTTCATAATGAGTTCCTAGCATATAAATTATCATTCAAGACATGAAGTTGTTTAATTTAAGATTCGTTTATTTAAGATCTTTAATTTTATGTGTAAAATCTAACAGATCCTTTTGACTTACACTCATGTAAGTCATGCATTTGAAAATGTTCGTTGAAAACTTAATTTAAACCGGTAAGTTTGGTGTCTGAAATGATACACTTTATGTATCACTAGAATTAAATATGGTCATTAAACTTGAAAATTATTTGCATGTTGATAAATAAAATTTAATTATGTGCTTTTGATTAATCACAATTCACAAACCTTTACAAAATCCTTTAATCAATAAACTAAAAGCGGGTGATGGCCTCAGTTGTAGCACTGCGTTTGCTGTTTCCAAAAGCAGAAACTCTAATTAATTAGCTGAACTTCCATTTCCTAGTAAATTTGCCCGCAGTAGGGAAAGACTGATGGCAACATTAGATAAATTATTCACAAGTACATATTGCGAAGCAAATTATATCTTCCATAGAATTGTAGTTCTTATTCATAATAAAAGTATGTCTATAGTCTACCGTACATTGATCGATTGGATATTGGTATCTGGTTTAGAACATTGTCCTGAAGAAGAGTATGTGCACTTCGGTGAAATCAAAATATACTTTTCTCCAGTACGGATTTATGTATAGTGCTGCAGCAATGACAATCAGTGAACACATAAGTAACAACAAATCTAATGTAGAAGGACACCATGTCGAGGAAGCCACTATCTTCCATTTTATCGCCGGAGGTTGGTGGTGGTTTATGCGTTGATTCATCAATTCCACAGGCAGGTAATGGACGACTACAAAGAAAAGTATTTCCCTCATAACTTTGTTCATCAAAAGTTCCAAATTGACCTTTATCTCGTATCAACTGGGATAAATTATTATACGTCACAGAGAAGATTCCCAAAGAGGTTAACTCCGTCAGTTCAATTGGAATTCTCCCTCTCAAGTTATTGTACGAGAGATCTAAGCTTTCAATTTGGCACATGCTTGAGAATGTTGTCGCAATCGTTCCTGTGAAATTATTGTGGGACAAGTTCAATGCACGAATCTCCGTTATCTTTCCTAGTTCACGAGGAATTTGACCACATAATTTGTTGGAAGAGAGATCAATTCTGACATGTGGTTGGAGAAGCTACCACTGTAGGAAATATAATTTCTCTCAATATGAAGTCTGGAATATGCATCATTGTGCAATTGCAGATGGTAGTGTGATTCTAATTTGTAGTCATCAATGGTGGGCAGCCTTGGGGAGAATGTGCAGAACTCATCCGGCTCCTATAGAAGGTGGTGAAATTATTCGGATACGTTGCCAACTCGCCAAGATTATTCCGGAGAAATTTAGCAAAGAACTTCTGAGTAAGAACAAATGAATTGAACCATTTTCTATTTACAAGTTAGTCCACTGAGTAAGAATAAATGAATTGAACCGCTGTACAAGCACCCTATGAAATTGCAATATTTTAACTTCATAAAAATTTGGACGATTATAGATGAAATAAGATTAAAATGCAATATGATTTAATTGTACTAAAATTCTCATACAAGCATCTCGATCCCTGTTTTATTGTTTTAAATACGTTTGCTTATACACCAATTTAAATTTGTTGAATTTTCTTTTATTGTTGATATCTTGTTTAATTTCACAGAAAAGATTTATAAGCCGACTCAAAGGCAAATATATTTCAAAAAGTATTTATATGCCGAGTAAGAGGCAAATATGATTGAATCTAATGTGTCTACATCTTATTCAAAAACAATTTAACGTTCAAAACATCATCAGCTTTTATATGACTATGCTCTCACAATGCAATCTAACACTTGAAACTGATCAGAAAAACTTTGCTGGTGAAGGAGAATTCAGAGGTTCGATGCCGCAGAAGATAAGTCTCAGAATAAAAGCATGTGGAGGAGGGAGCGAGAGAGAGGGGGGTTTTCTTTAATGGATTAGTTTATAATATTTTTAATTGTTATCATTATTATCATTTTAGTACAATGTTAAAAGTAGTTACAGTTTCTTCTTAAGGGCATCATCAATCATCCTAGAACACAAGAGTTGAAGGGAATCCCAAACAATGATACTAAGTACCGAAAACCTCATTCCTTTGTGGTTACTTAAGTTGTAGATCCGGCGGCAAAACTTTTTGCAATGCATTAGATTCTACACTATGTGGCTATTGAGTTAATCAAAAAAATTACAGCAAACAGAGAAAGTTTTGATGGACTCCACTTATTGTCTCCTTTCTGGATGTTAAGTTATTTGCTCCATTCTGCTTATTTTGTTATTTTATCTTGATCATTTCCATTACATTGACACCCTGACTATCAAGATAAATGAACTTCTTCAGTTGTGATTCTTGAACATGCATTCTGTAAACTTTCTACTTGTCATTTAGCTATTCTCTTAGTTGAATCCAGTCTTAACATCAAGAGGTTCAGGATATTTTATAGAGGAAACCGATATTCTTCCAATTTTTTAGGGTCTGCAATTCGAGTTGGCTGGATTTCACTTGTGTGCTATGCATTTTGGCAAATGAATATTGTTAAGAAATTATGAGCTACGTAGAGCCATATTTGTGCAAACATTCCAGATTATGATGTTTTTCTCCATGTTGAGAGATATTATTCAAGTCTGTCAAACTTCAAGTTAGGACACCAAATTTTGACCTCGTCTGTCCGACGATCATGAGAATTGTTCAAACCTCATCCATCAGAACAATAAACGTGCCTCCGTAATCTGTCCCCATTACCAAAATACAGGGTTCAGGATTTTCTATCTGCATTTTTTGTCGCATGCACCTATTGACTAGTATCATCTTTCATAATCTTTGTTCATCATCTTCATTGCAACATCCACTTCAACATCAAAAGTCCCCCGAACCTATTCAGAATCATATATATATATATATATATATTTCATAATTTCGCTGTTGTTGGACACATAATGGTGCCCACGATGCATAGGACAAGTTCTATTTCTTGATTTACGAGTGAATACTAGACATCTTTATGTACTAGTACTAGTACTAGTATAATGTAAAGTATACAAGACGTAGTTATAATAATCACCAAGCTTTTCTAATGTGTACTTACAATCAGTGAAGTTTTCTCTTTGCATGTAAATTAGCACTCAACATATATAAAAAGTTCAACTTAAGATTCATTTATTTAATCTTTAATTAGTTGTATGTGTAAAATCTAATAGATTGTGTTCTTCAGACAAACTCAAATGTAAGTCAGAAAATTGGATATGTTCGCTGAAATTGGATTTGTACAGTTGGTGACTTAATTCATGAACCAAGTTAGGTTCAAACGATGCATTTTATTTTTTGTATCAGTGACTGTTACTAATGGTTACTCAACTTGGAACTTATCATCATGATGATAAATAAAATTTAATTATTTTCTTTAGATAAATCACAAACCTTTACACCGTTTGAATAAATTCTAAAGAAGGCCCAACAAAAAAATAAATAAATAAGTAAATAAATAGAAAGATACAAAATCTTATTATCAACTGTTGAAGATGGTTATCACCTCATTCCGATCTTACAATTCCTATTTCCAAAAGCAGAAACGCTATGTGCTCAACGGCCGGGCTGTTCCATTTCCTAGTAGATTAAATTTGCCTGCAGCAGAAAAAGAATAATGGCAATATTAGATAAGTTATTGACAAATAAATATTGCGGAATGGAATTAAGTCTTACCATTTACCAAATAATTTCTAACTTCCCCATGTGGCTCTATATATGTACGTTACGTGGATACATGTAGTTACATGGCTTGCATACTTGCAGCGGTATGGGGTATACGGGTGTCATAATAGCAATCATATTTGCGTTACAGAAATTTTTTGTATATTTCAAGACTTGTATAGCTTATCATTAAAAAAAAAAAAAAAAAGAAAAAAAATAGAGCATGTCTAACTTTTATGTACCTTGATCAAATGGTTATTGGTCCACCCTTTGGAAAATTGCCTTGAAAGAGAGTATTTGCATTTCAATGAAATCAAACCATGTTTTTCTCCAATAAGGATTTATGTATAGTATCACGGTAACGACGAGTAGCGCGCACACATAAGTAACAACAAAGCTAACATAGAAAGACTCCATGTCTAGGAAACCTCTCTGTTCCATTCCACCATCAAAGGTAGTTGGCGGTTGTGTTGATTCAACACTTCCACAGGCACGTAATGGACGACCACAAAGGAAGACATTGCCATCATAGCTTTGTTCATCAAAGGAGAACTGACCTTTATCTGGTATCAACCCTGAAAAATTATTATGCGCAACCAAGAAAATTTCCAAAAAGTTTAACTTGGTCAATTCAGCTAGGATTCTTCCGCTTAACTTATTGTATGAGAGATCTAAGCTCTCAATTTGGTGCATCCTTGAGAATGTTGTTGGAATTGTTCCAATGAGATTGTTGTGCGATAAGTTCAATGCACGAATCACTGTTAAATTGCCCAGTTCACCAGGAATTTGACCATATAATTTGTTGGAAGAGAGATCGATTCCAGACATGTCCTCGAGGATGCCACCCTTGTAAGAAAAATAATTTTTCTTTGTTCCAAATGCTACTGTGATTTGCCAGACAATAGGTGTGGATTCTCCAAAATAATACCTGTTTACCTTCGATGAATATGACCATGAAGCTGTGTTTTCTGAGTCTATATAACAACGAATATATTCAGACTCTGATTTCCCTTATCCGCCCATTACCCAAGCAGTACGGGATTTTGCCAGAAAGACAATTATGAGATATGTCTATCATACTTAATCTCATCAATTAGCACATTTGGTCTGGGATTGCACCTTCAAATTGATTACCTCTGAGGAGTAGAGCACTCAAACTAGACACATTTCCAATACATTGTGGAATATTTCCTTTGAATTTGTTGTCTCTGAGATCCAAATTGGCCAAAGAAGAACTATTACAGAACACAGAAGTAAGATGTCCGTCTAAATGATTGTTGTTCAGATAGATGTGAAGCATCCATTTTAAATTGTTGAAACAGGGTGGCATTGAGCCATAAAAGTTGTTGAATGATAAATCTAAGAGTTCAAGATGTTGAAGCTTGCAAAGTTCTTCCGGATTGAACCTTCGAGATGGTTGTTGGACATATCAAGTTGAGTCAGTCCTGTCAAGTTACCCACTGATCTGGGAATTTTGCCACTCAAACTGTTGCCACTAATATCTAACACATCTAGGAAAATGGTATTAGTAGAGTTTTCTAATATGGTCAATCCTAAAAACTCATTGCCATCTAGATATAGGAATTCCAGCCGTGGTCCATTGATAGATATTTGTCCTCGTATTTTGTTGTTCGAGATTTTGAAATAAAATAATGAGGAGCAGCCCATGAATAATTCCTGTGGCAGTTTGCCTGACAGCTTGTTGTTGGATAGGTCCAAAACTGACAGACTTAAACTCACCAAAACTAGAGGATACACCTCCATCGAAGGCATTTTCTGACATGTTTAATAGATTCAAATTTGGAAATGCTACACTTATATCAGCTGTTGGAATCTGTCCATTGAAATTATTACCAGAAATATCAAAATTCTTCATGTTCATGCTGGGGCTCTTTGGGAATCTGAGAGATCCTATGAGAGCATTGTTACTTAAGAGAAGCGTTTGCAGTCCTGTGTTGTTCTCTACCAACCAATTTGGAAAGTTCAAACCCAGCTTATTGTGTGAGAGATCAATATATCTCAACTCCGATTGGTACCAAAGAAAGTTAGGTATTGTACTTAGATGGCCTGTGCAATCCGAAAGAATAAATGCCTTTAATTGAAAACGCGGTACCAAATTTCGAATCTCAGCAGTATCAGCTATTATTTCATTCCTTCCAACAGACAGAAAGCGGAGGTTTGAATTATTTGAGAATGATTCGAAAGAAATCGGGATCCAGAAGTTATTACTTGAAAGAGAAAGATATTCAAGTAATATCATATTAGAAAGGGTAGATGATGCAACGTTTCCGATGAATTTGTTACGAGAGAGGTCAAGCAAACGAAGGGATGTCATGTTTCCCATACATGATGGAAGTTTTCCTTCTAGGTTGTTACCACTCAAAACAAGCTCCTCAAGGTGTTTAAGATCACACCACCCTGTAACATAGAGATGTAACTTATATTCAACTAAATGGAACAAGAAAGGGAGAAATGGTAGTCATTGAAAAGCCTTTTTATGAAGTTCAGCTCGTTAACAAATTAGGTGGTTTCCTTTAGAATAAATTTAATTGGTGTTACGTCTACGTTGTGGAAGTGAGATTTCTGGGGAAATTAAAGCTAAGTGGTAAAGGCAGTAATATCATTTAATTACTTATAATCATTAATTGTTTAAAATAAAATTTCTGAGTTGAGAATTGAACCAAAATTAGTACAATTGAAACAAAAACGTGATTGCTAAAAAGTTAAGAACCAGAAATTGTAGAAACAAACAAAAAATTAACTTATTAAGAGATTAGGGTTAGGGAAGCTTACCTTGGTTTGGTCTGCTACCACTTAGTCTACACTCAGATAAGGTTAAATACTTGAGAGAAGAAATGACTCCAATGCCTTGGAGAATGATTTCATCCACCAAAGAATAATCCAAGATCAATGCTTCCAGTTGGCTTAATTGCTTAAATGCTTATGAAGAAAAATAAAGGAAATGTAGATGAGAATATAATCAGAAATTTAGTGACATGCATGTTTACGGTAGCCAGTTAGAGCATACATACCATAACCTGCAAGGTCTATAACCCTCATAGTGTTATACTGCAAGTGGAAATCCTTGAGGAATGGAAATGCCTTTAAAGCTGATTGCAGCAAGTTGCTAGTAATGTTGATGGCCTCCAATTGAGACGTAGAACTTGGAGGCCATGCTGGCTTTTGATGTCTGAAAAGCAGCGAGTGAAATACTCATAGTACAACAGCTCATGATCTCATTTAGAGAGAAATTAAAGATTAGGGATGGCAAAATAGTCGTGAGGCCTGTGAGGCCTAATCAGAAAGATAAACATTACATGATCTCATTTTTCTACACATCACATTGTCAGGAAAATAACAAAACGTTAGGTTGTACTTTATGTTTTAGTAGTGTAGATTATCAAGAGTATTATTCGTGATGTATATGTAATCCATATTGATGAACTACTTGAAATTAGCAGAATTATATTTCCTCTCAGAGCTTATGCAATTCATCAATTGAGATGATTGTTTCTCCTGCTCTAACTGCATCACAAAGGCCATGATAATCTAGACCAAGTCTACGCAACATGTGTAGAGTGAGATCATTCTGATATGCAGAAGAATTTATCAAGGTTAAATTATCATGATACTTTTAGCTCCATGCATATATTCTGCAATGGACATGTGATCTTTATGGAGAGAAGTGAGATGACGTTTGAGGTGCAAGATGCAGCCTCTAGAGAGTTTGGCTTATATGGCCTCAAGATCATTTAAAAGCATCAGTAAAAGAGACGATATTTGGTGACAATGAGCTTATGAGAGCGTCCAAAAGGAGTTTCTCTCAACGCTACCAATGAGAAGAGTGGATTTCTAATTCTTTCTATTCCAGATTGTCTAGTTACAGGTAAGGAAGTTGTTGTTCCATTGACATGTCCCATAACCTGAGAATGCTATGGAACTGTACAAACCGGATAATTGGTAGGAGTAAATTTAATGGGAGTTTTTGATTGTAAGTCAATAACGATGATGGTGGAGGAGGTATATTAGAGGTATATTTGAGTAGTCGTCCAGATGAGTTTTTAGTTAGGAAGAAGAAGAATGGAGGTTGATAATACAGTATTGTTGCAGGGATAGATACGGTTGACACAGAGTGAAGAAACAGGAGAAAGAAGAAGACATGGAAGACTAGAAGTTTATAGTATTATTACATTAATACTATGGCGCAGAGAGAGAGAGAGAGAGGCTGAGAGGAAATGTAGTTCTGCTTATTTCATTAGCTCATCAATATGGAATATACACACACATGAGCTTTATACTACCTTCGTCCCATAAAAGTAAGTTTATATCAACTAATCTCGTGAATTAAAAAATGTGATTAATGTGGTTGGAAATAAAAACTTTACACTTAATTCCCTAATATACTCTTATTCAAGACTGATTCAATTTAATGCACTATAAATTTATTAGTAGTTGGACGATAACGTGGGATAAATAAAAATAGAAATTGGGTCTATTTCATGGGACGGAGGGAGTAATATATTGCATGATATGACAACTCTAAATTACATTACATATGATAATATTGATTACAACACAACTAATATCCTTGATAATTATATGGTAATCATGTGGACCACAACATGTGTATTAATCGCTATACTTCCATGTTTATTTATTTATTTATTTTTATGTTGAAACGACTACCATGCTGTTTGTGAATGTATAAAAGTCATTTAAATATGAATTGGTTACACGACTTTAATTTATATCCTTGTCTTTTTCTTATAAGCCTATATAAGCCGCAGGATGTGTTTACTTTTGGTTCCTGAAATAGAGCTAATTAATTAATTCTTTCTTAACAATTTAATTAGTAACTGAAAATACATGTATCTACTAGTTGTGCACTGCACATACCTTTTGAAACATTAAAATTCCCAGCAAGATTACCACTTAGATCCAACTCAACCAAATTAGTCAAAGCATGTATCTCTGGATGGATAAACAGAGGAACAGGTATATAAATGCAAGTGAAATATACATAGATTTGTCTGTGAGGGAATGAATAAATTAATTGAGAAACGAACAAGTGTATAAATGCAAGCGAAATATGCATAGATTTGTCTATGAGGGAATGAATAAATTAATTGAAAATTCAACGTTGTATATATTCAAATGAAGATAGAGCAGAAATAAGTTATGGAACTAACCATTTATTTGAATGGATCCTTCTATTTCATTGTCGTTTAGATATAGAGATTTCAATGATGATAGCCCTTGAAGTGAAGAGAAAATGTTGTTATTTAAGTGATTCTGCCCGATGTCAAGGACCTCTAGATATTTTAGTCCTGTATTCAAGTTAATGCTGTATTCAAGTTAAGAGAAAATGCTGTATTCAATTTAATCAACATCAAGTTATATATATCACCCTTCTGTTCATCACATCACCAAAAAGGTAAGAAAAAAAGTTACATGTGAAGAAAGAAAAGTAAATTTAAAGGAACATGTTAAATTTCATTCTCATCAATAAAAAAAGGAATGAAAAGAAATACCGTCAATGGTTTCAAAGCTTTGAAATTGATTGCCGCTTATATATAGCTCTTTCAAATTAACAAAATCATTTAGATCTGTTACAAAAGAAGGGAAAGTAGACTAATAAGACACCAACGAGTACAAACTATGTATATTCATGCATATGGTAATTAAATGTGACAATAAAATTAGTATTTGAGTATAGAACTTACTCAACACAGACACGATGTCCGTTTCATTAGTAAAATGATTGCCTCTGAATTCTAGTACTTCCAACTTGTTTAATCCAGAGAGTTTCTCATGACCTGTTAACATTGGATCAAAGATGCATTAAAAATTGATATGAACTATATAGATTCAGAACCATTGGAAAGGATTTTCCCAAGCTTATGTAGAAAATGTATGAGATTTTGTTACATTGATTTGTGATTTGGCCTTCTGAAACTAGTATGCCTTCCTATACACTGACAAGTACTGCTTTTCTCTTTGTTGGGGGCCTCGCGGCAAAGTTGTGGATCTTTTTGTTCTTATAGGTACGTACTCATAATGGAACATGAGAATGAGGTAGAGAATTTATAATGTCAAGCCTAGTAGTTGATGATGTCATGTGTTCAGCTTTGTTTAAGTTTCTATAATGAAATTGCCACTTCTTTAAAAAATTATGGATAAAATGCATAAATCCAGAAGTCAGGTAAAAACATTATTTAACTTACCGTTAGTTTCTCTATCTAAAATACAGGAGTCCAAAAAGAGATCCTTGAGAGAAGAAAACATACTAAGAGATTACAATATATTATGATCAACATTCATTTTTCATGTTGAAATATAATCCATTTTGAAAATGACAGCTCATGAAACAACTACCGTGGTGTTTGTCAATATATAAAAATTGTTTAAATATGAATTTGTCACACGACTTGGCATTTATATCCTTGCGTTTACTTATAAGACTGGGGATTGTGCTTACTTTTGATTCCCAAAATAAAGCCAATTAATTAATTCTTCCTTAACATATACCGTCTCTGTCCCAATAAGATGGCTTAGTTTTCCTTTTTTATCCATCTCAAAATATAGTCTAGTCTTTTTTTAAAAAAAGTAGTTAAAATATTAGTTCTATTATATGTTCCTATTTAGTGTACACAGTTATAAAAAAATAGAATTATTAAAATAGAATAGTTAATAAATAAAATGGTATAATAGAGAAATAGTGTTAAAATTTACTTTTTCAATATTATTAAATGAACTTTTTTAATCTATGTGAAAAAGGAATACGACTATTTTTTTAGATGGAGATAGTAATTAATAAACACTTGGCTAATATATTTTCTTATTGGATTCTCAACCGTCATGAAAAGCGCGCCTATTAAAACCTATATGGTCCATAAAAAAATAGTATACACTTGAAAATAAAACTTAGGATAAAGCTATTTGTAGGTTTTGGTTCATGTTTTAGTTCAGGCTTTTTGTCTTTTTCCTTAGACTAAAGACTATTATGCCATTTTCCTTATTTTTATGATTTTCATGAGTTTTTGCATGAATTTTCTTTATTTTCATGGCTCTGATACCACTTCAGGGTTGCCCTCTAAAACTCAAAGGCGTAATTGAGAGGAACAGCCTCGTACTACTCATTCCTAGCTAAGAAATGTCGGTAGGCATGGTAATGGTATTTTCTATCATTATATGCTCTAATCATATAATTTATTTCTTCAGTGAGCTGAGAAATTCTCTCCCTTACTATTGTTTTAGCAACATAATCATGTAATTGAATTCTCCAAAGTCTCTTAATGAGTTGGACAGTTTCTTCAATTTTTTGATCAAGTCATTCAAGATTCATACGATAATATGGGTTAAGTAGAGTAGAGTCACAATGAATCTATTCTATGAGTCTTCCTGGATTAGGTTGGTTTATTAAAACCTATTGTCTAGCTGGATTATCACCAACTAATTCATTAATTAAGCCTTGGAGACTAAATGGATTGTTATTAAGCAAGTTTTCTACCATCGTTGCTCAATCAAATTTCTTCAGTTAATTGTTCAGTAGATCTGAGATATAACTTTGTAGTTTGATAGTTGCTACTATCTGTTTTTGTAAGTAAACAAGAGTTTACTTTATTCATACACATGTTATCAAGCATGATTAATAAGTATTTGAAATACTTAAGGTTTTTCTTAATAATTTTGGTGAAGTAGAAATCTAAGGTACTAAGCCACATAGATGTATATTTTATAACTGGAATTTAGGAAGTTATTTTTATACCTTCTTCTTGTTGTGTGGGATATCTCCCTTCTTGGGTCTACTGTACTTCCAGCTTATGCTTCTTTAGATAGGTTCCCTGGTTGTGCCTCACAACTGCATCCTTTTGTCCACTGGCAATCAGTTCCTTCACACGACCTCTTGTTAACTTGGAACAAAGCCAAGACGATAGACAGAGTGTTGATCCGTACACGTAATTGGGATAAAGATCTTTAAAAACAAAGTTTACAGGAAATAGACTTTCATATATGAAGAAGGAATAAGGATTATAACTTCCTTATCCTGTTAATTTACATCATAGTTGGGCTGCAGCCCTTGATTTCTACAGGAAAGCTTTAAACTTTCATTGTTTTGGAAAGCATAAGAAATCTCTTAGGGAAAACTAGAGAAAGGTGGATTTGGAATACCTTCTTAGTCTGAGTAGTGCTCATTTTATAGACAGAAGGGGCATCTACTTTACATCAAGGAGAGGTTCCTACACTATACTGTTTCAACAACTTTCATAATGGAGGGGTCCTTTCTTCATTACTTTGTCCCGCAAGAGTGTCAGTACCACATTTTCATTGCCACTTGTTGGTGCATGACGTCATTGCATACGTTATTCAGAGTCTGAATGATCTCTAGCTTGCTTTGGTGGAGACTCTTCAACTTTTGATTTTCCTTTATTGCAGTGTCCACATGCATGATCTGTAAAAAGCACATTTTTGACGGAACTGCACATTTGTCATTTCTCAAGGTCTGATTCATTCTATTCATCAAGGTAGAATGGTCTTTCAAAGATAGCAATCTTCTTTGCATCTTTTTCGTTCAAACATTCTTTGTCTGATGAAGTCATTAAGATAAACTTTGACGAGTGATTTGCCTTAATCTTGGAGTTTGCATTAATCCCTCTAATTTTGTGTAAGAAGGATCTGAATAACTTTGATCTCTATGCCTGTAGAACTTCTCCTGTCATCTAGATTGGTTCTTTGACAATGGGTGTTGCCAAGACTTTGTCTTGTGATTCTACCCCAATTTCAATGAAGTGATAACCTTTGAAAATATTATCTTCATTCCAGAAAGGGATAGTGCTGGTTATTGACAAGAAGACTGTTTTATCCTGTGTCTTAAGGACTTTGGTCTTCCATTTGAGAACTGATTTTAACAGTGATGGATTTAATGCCGAGATTTCTTTGGCATCTTGACTGAGATAAATGAATTTGATCAATCCATAGTTGAATGATTCAGCAACAAGTTCTGGTGCTGCTCCCTGAAAGAATATGAATTTTCCTTACTCTTCACAAGATCTTGCAAATGGATACTTTGTTGTTGCATCTCCTATTGATCTAGCTTCTGCTTCGAAGTTGATGAAATTGGAGAATGGGGGTTTAATTACTGAACTTTCTTTTTCAGTAACTTCTTTTTCTTCTGGCTTGAGATTTACCAATCTGTTTGGTAATGGTGATAGGGCTTTCAGAACATCTTCATAGCTCCATCTCAGCCTTTTGTGTGATTCAACCATGCTTTGAAACTTTGGTGATCTGATCATTTGTGATCCGCAAGCTCTTCTAAGCTTGAATCCTGTTGGGAACAATGGGAATAATAATGGATTAGTAATGTGTTGGACTGGTTTTGGGGTTGTCTGGTGGCCTTTTTCTGTCCAGTACTGGGCTTCTTCAAATGTTTTGAAGGATTTGTGTTTGAATAGAAGTCCTTTAACTCTGGGTTCCATGGTTTTCCATTCTTTGTAATACCTGCGATCTGGTCCATCAAAGATTACATAGACTTTCTTGTAACCTGTAGATAGATCAAAAGACACTAAAGGGTTAGGTTTTTGGACAGATGATAAGTCCAATGTATCCGTTTGACTGGACTTGACTTTAGGCAGTTGTGGCATAAATTCTTGTTCATGGGCATCCGTTTGACCGGACTTGACTTTAGGCTGTTGTGGCGTAAATTCTTGTTCATGGGCCTTAGGCTCATTTTGAAGGGTGATATCCTTCTTGGTATCAAGCTTTTGTGGAATATCCACAGCTTGTATGTCTTTCCCTTTTGCTGGGTTTAAGACATCTTGTTGTTTAGACTTTTCATCTGATGATGCTGCTGTAGAGTTTGATGTTGAGGTTTTCGACTCCTCCCCCCTTGAAAATAAGAGAGCTTTTTGTTGCTTGTAAATTTCAAGCTTCGTATTCAAGAATGTCAATTCCATCGTTTTTTCAAGTCCTGGATTCTGTTATCCAGTTCTTCCATTTGCAGAAGTTTTATCTGCAAGCAGAAACAGATAATTCTCCTTTTAAAGAGTCTGTTAAAAAATTGTGTTCTCCTTTGATAGTCTCAATGTCAAAGATGTAATGACTAAACCACATTTGTCATCTAACAAAGCGTCCCTGTTTATAATCTGCAAAAATGTTAGTTTTCATAAAAGATTTGCAAGTAGAACTATCAGTTCTAACAATAAATTTATTGCTAATCACATAAACACAAAACTTTTTAATAGCATTTTTGACTGCTAAAATTTCCTTTTCATTTATGTGGTAATTCTTTTGTGCTCCTTGGAAGGTTGCTGAAGCATAAGAACGTAAATGTTCTTCTTCTTTATGTGTCGGTTTGGCTTTAAGGACTGCTCCCCAGTATATGTTTCAATTATCATCTTGTTACTTGGTGTTGGATGATAAAGAGATGGTAGAGTTATTAAACTCTTTTTTAATTTTTGAACATATACTGTATCAGTATGAGTCCATTTCCAGGGCACATTCTTCTTCAACTTCTTTGGAAATGGTGCTCTTTTTTCTGCTGACCTGCTAATGAAATCTTAAGCATAAGTTAGACATTCAAGAAATCTCTATAATTGTTTGATATCCTGAATTTCATCAGGAAATCCATTGATGTGTTTAAGTATATGGGGTTGTAGTTCATTATAACCATAAGCAACATTCAATCCAAGATACTTAATTTTTGCTTTGAATAGTTCTGCTTTCTTTTTGGAAAGGACTATCCCAACTTGTCTGCAGTTTGCAATACCTGCAATACATGCTTTTCATGATCATTTTCAGTATCTGAAAATACTAGAATATCATCTATGTAAACACAACAATATTCTCGTAATTCTCTGAAAATGTTATCCATATGCCTTTGGAAGATTCTAGGTGCTTGTTTTAAGCCAAATGGAACAACTTTCCATTGGTAGTGCCCTTGGGAGCAGCTAAAGGCAGTAATTGGTCTAGATTCTTTGTCAATATAACTTGCCAGAATTCTAATTTACAATCAAAGGAAGAAAATACATGTTTTCCTCTTATAGTGCTAAAAGACTTGCCATGTTTGGAATGGTATATGCGTTATCTTTGGTAGCAGCATTGACTGCTCTGTAGTCAACAACCATTCTAGGCTTTCCTCTTTTTTTCTCTGCTTCTTTTCTTACCATGAAGACTGGTGAAGAAAAGCTTGGTTTGGAAGATTCAATTACTCCCATTTTTAGTAATCCTTTAATTTGTTCTACAAATTCCTGCCTATCTTGAGGAGAATAGCCTATTGCAGATGATCTTAACTTTCCTTTGAAGTCTTTTTTGAGTTCAATCTTTGCTGTAATTTCTCCTTGTTCTTCTTCTCGGGTAATATTGACCACTTTGCTTGGTACAATATTTTGTTCCTTAATAATCAGAGGTTTCTCTTTTCCTCTGGTTTTATGTATTTCAAGGAATTTATTCTGGAGATGATTGAACAATACAGCATAACGCTGCTTTTTGATCCAGATTTGTTTTCCTTGTATGCCAAAGTTGATTTCGTCAATATCCTGCGTAAATCTCTTATACAGTAGACATAAATTTTTACCAAGAATAAGATCTATCCTGTTTCACTTTGGTAGGTAGATGGAAGTTTGAAATAATAAGGCTTCTGGTTTAAGTCTTTTATTTCTAAATCCACATTTTCAACAACCTTGTTAACCTTTACAGATGATTGGTCTGCAATTTTAGCACTAATTGTTTTGTCTGAATTTACCCAATGTTTTTTAGGTATAATCCATTTTGATGCTATACACATGCTTGCTCCTGTATTAACAAAAGCGTTAATAGTATATTTGTGATATCTATTGAAATTCAATTTACAAGCAATATAGATTGAATTAGGATTAGTTATATTACCATATGTTCTAGTACCTGGTTTGAAACTATTCATCTTCTGATGAACTTTCTTCAGTAGATGATTCTGTAAGGTAATACAGACTTTCTTGATCATTGGGATCTTCTACTGGATAGAATCCCTGTTGTTCAAATTCTTCAAAGAGATTGACTCTTTATCATTCTCTCTTTTGGCTGGACACTCGTTCGCATAGTGTCTTTGTTCACTGCAAATCTAGCATCTGCAATTTTTCTTTTTTCTAGGGCAATATTTTGCCTTTTCGTTGGAAGGGTTTTTGGTTTTTAAAGATATACCTTTTTTTCTTCCTAGATTGTTTTCTAGGTTTTTTGATTGGAGGATAGTATCCATATGCTCCTGCAATGTCTTCCATAAATGGTTCACAACTAAAACTTGTTTTAAGCTTTTTGCGTGCCATTTGCGTCATTTGCCTGTGTATATAAACGCTCATGTAGTTTTCTTTCATATACCTATAGATCCTTTAGCAGTAATATGAAGTTTTTCTCCTTCTTGTAGCTTTACAGCTTTGTTAAACCTTATTAATATTTCAGAATTATGTGGTGGTGGAAGTTTTACCAAAAACTTCGTAACATATTCTGGAAAGTCATCAAGGTTACCAAGTAAGAATAACCATTTCTGGTATTCACATTGGTAGTGGTCGAATGTATCTAAATCACAACATTGGATTAGTTCAAGTTGTGTTTTAGCTTGTTCAATCCTCTCAGTGGTGAGAAGCGACTTGTATGCCATGTAAGATTGTCCAGTGAACATCTGGAAAATCTTTTCAACAATACTGTTAATGAATCCAGTAAAGTTGGGTTGATTGTCATTTGGAACTGAAGCCTCTAGCTAAAGTGCATTTATTTGTTCATTTGTTAGGGTTTCTAAGAAATTCCTAACATTACCTCTAGCACTTGCCTTGATATAATTCCAAGCTGAAACTTCTTCTTTTGTCAGCTGGGGATTACCAATCATAGTCATTACCAGATTGCTAAACCATTCTTTGATTGCTTTACTGGGATCAGTAACACAATTGAGGTCTAGAATTTGTGATGTATGTCCCATAGTTTTAGGAATAAAACTTAAAGGAACATCTTCACTTGATTTTGTTACCTGGGTACCTCTAGGTGGCCTAGGGATACTATCTTCGATAACTCTTTTTCCTTCCATCTCATTTGAATAAGATGGTTTTTCACGTGATTCAACTTTGATTTGTGAATCTCTTATAATAACTCCTCCAATTTTGCTGACTGTCAACCTTTCTGGAATTGTTATTTCAATTTCTTCTTGTTCTGATCCTTCTGAAGTTGTTTCTTTAGGTTCATCCGTCTCGGTCTTAGGTTTTTCCTGTTCAATAGAAAGAATTTGTTCTTCTTGTTCTTCAAGAAGAGTTAATTGTTTACAGTAAGATGTAATTCTTTCTAATTCTTCATCTTCAAAAGATAAAAGAATATTTAATGTACTGAGGTCATTACCATTTTGATAATCTTCCTCAATTTTTCTTTTGAGAAATTTCATTTAGGGTATTTGAATATCCCTATAAGTATTCCCAAGTTGTTTGACGTTCCTGGGTCAAACTGTCCGAAATGTCTCATTCCTGGTGGAAGAGTAACATGTGTCGTATTTTAAGGTTGTAAAACATGTGGCTTGCTTGCTATTTCTTGTTTGATAGTGGCAGTGATGACTGCTGCTATTCTTTCTATAGCAATATTAAGATCTGGTGTGATAGATCTTATTTCATGCCTCATAGAATTGAAATATGTTCTGAGTTGAGTAACTTGTTCTTTTAGTTCTCTAACTTCTTCATGAATATCACTAATCTTTGTGATATTTTCAGCTATCAATCATTTTATTGTAAGTATTTACTCATTTTATCAATTTTTTGGTGAAGTTCTTTTAAACTTGTAGTAAGTTGAGATTCACTTTGTTTCGTTGCGTCTTCCCTCTTTAAAGGAGTTGTGCTTGATTCTCCTTTTAGGAGTAATCTTCCTTGAGTTTTGATTAAGGGTTTTGGCCTTAAATCTAAACTACGGTCAGGTAGGGTGAGAGTGTCAAACTCTGTTTCTTATATTTCAAGATAATCCATGAACTCTGGTTCACAAGTTATCCTTCTCTCTGCTTGTATTACAACATTGTTATGGCTATTATGAATAGCGTAGTTAACAAGGTAGCTTATAGAAAAATGTGCATTGTTAGGTTTAACAAGATCTCTCCTGCAATAATCATGAACAAATGATAGTATGCCATCAAAATCTGTATCATGAAGTGATATGGAAATTTTTGGATGTATGGTAAACTGAAGTTTTCCACAAGCTAAATTTCCTTAAATCATACCCAAGAATCCTTCAGTAGGATTTTGAATATGATTGTCAACTATAGCCATTTTGATCGGTTGATCTAAATGGGCTGATAGTGTGCTTTAAACTGTACTTTAACAGCTCTAATTGTTATCTAGCATAAATTTTTCTTATCTGAAAAATCTATCTTTTGTTTTATTTGTCTAATGTCTTCTTTGCCAAGCAAACAAATACTTGTTCTGCTATATGCATGTTGGACATATAAAGCAAATTCTTTGTAAGATATGCCGTAATAGACATTTCTTTGTCTTTTAAAAACTTTTGAGAGAAAATCTCTTTTGAAAGCTTCTCTGGGTTTTAATGAAAAATCTTTTTCAAGAATTTTTTGGAGTTTCTTTTCAGATACTATAACATATCCTGAAAAATTTCCTTGTGACTCTATAATCTTAATATCAAGAAATTCTTCTTGAGTTTTTTGAATTTCCTTATTCTCCATGATGTCTTAATGCATAATGCATAATAAAATCATGTATGTATTTTTCTCTTTTTTGTTCTAAATTTCTTTTATGTCGGGTAATGACATCAAGGGCTCTAGGAACAACTTCGGCGAATATTGATTGTTGATACCTTTCTTGGTACCCGTTTATTCTTTGATTTTGCCATCCTATATGGTCAGTAATGACAATATAGTACACACAAAGATGTGTGGAAGGTTTTTCTTCCCTAAGTTGTAAAATTTTTTCTAAGTTAGTTGACATACTTGGAAAAAATTTCATTTGTTTGTCCAAAGGGTATTTTGGTTATTTTTTTGATTGCATGAAGCAATGCCTGAACAAAAGCGCAGACAAATATCATTTCCCTAAAACTTACTCAACACAGACAAGACACCAAGGTCATGAATATAATTATTAGAGCCGAAATCTAGGAGTTCCAACTTGTTTAATCCTAAAGGTTTTCATGACCTATTATCATTGGATCAAAGATATATCGTTAACAATCGATCATAAACCATATAGACCCAGAATTATTGGAAAGGATTTTTCCAAGTTCAGTGAGACGAAAATAAATTTTGAGATTTTGTTAGAAAGCTTTGTGATTTGTCCTCCTTAAACAAGTTGCATTCCTATAAATTGACAACTGCTTCTCTCTTTTCACTTTGTTCTCATAAGTACTTGAACCGACCATGTAGAGGTGGAAAATTATAACTAATAGAGGAATGTCACATGGTCAATCTATCGAACACATATTTTGGTCATTGGAGTAGGCGTAACAAAACCATAGTTATGGAGGCTACTACCATGTTGGCTTTGATAAGTTTCTAAAATGCAATTCCCAGTTCCCACTTTTCTCAAAAATTATGGTTAAAAGGAGAATATCCAGAGTGAGGCAAAACCACATTTAACTGTTTGATTCTCATTATTGACATTAGATTATAATGAGAGATTATAATAAGGTGAAATGAGTTGTTTGATTCTCATTATTGATATTGGATTATGATGAGATATTATAATAAGGTGAAATGAGTGGTGTAGATTTAATAGAAATTTGAAATTTGTAGTTATAAATGAACAATTGTCAAATCACACTACAAAAAAGGTCGCCGCTATAGACCCGTACCTATAGCCTCCTAGCGACAACTATGTGACATGTAGCGACGACACCTATAGCGACGCCGCTATAAACTCTAAGGTTTTGGGCAACAACAAATTTTTTTCCCGACCCAGCATCACCAGCCCACTCCAAACCACCTGGCCCATTTTCATCTCAATTAATTTAACACATTATTTGTACTCACTAGGATTCTAACTGAAGACCTCGCCTTTACGCCCAAGCATTTCACCAATTGAACTAGATAAATTTTTTATTAACATTTTGCATTTATAATATATATCATATAGATTATTACAACTATAGCGACGAATATGTTACCTATAGCGACAACTTGTCGTCTATAAATACAATAACAAAGTCGGGAAATCTTTAAGCCAATCATATCGCGACAAGGCCGAAATGTCGCCGCTATAGGTAGTACCGTGTCGCCACTAATGACATAACTATGTCACTGCTATAGATAGAACCTATAAGGACGACGTTAGATATCGCCGCTATAGGTAGAAGCTATAGGGACGAGTTATATATCACCGCTGTAGGTGGAACCTATAGCGACTACATCTTAATGTCGCCGCTATGGGTCTTAGTAACAGTGGCGACAAATAGTCACCGCTATAGCCGGTACCTGTAGCGGCGACTTTTTATGTCGTCGCAAATTGTCGTCGCCGTAGGCGTTATTGTTGTAGTGAATTAGTGGCATATGAAATTGTAATATGGATTGATAATGAGAATCAAACACCGTCTTAAACTTACCACAAGTTGTCATGTCAACAAAGCATATCAAAGATAACAAAAATGTTGCGAACAAATGAATTCGAGCCCAGATCCAAGGATTTCCAAAATTTTCAAGTTCTAGAATTGAACAAAATTGAGACGATCCTATTTGTGGATGACGCCACGGTCGACTGAGTTTCACCAAACACAGATTTTGGTAATTGGTAGTGTGTATTTAATCAAATTAATTAAGCTTGACTTTTAGTCCTCAAAGGTAACAAACCAGTCCCACTTGCTATGAAGAATTATGGAGATCATTTCCATAAAATACACATTACCACGCTGTTTAGCTTTAATAAATTTCTAAAATGACATTCCCCTTTTTGTCCTCAAGAATTATGGATAGGGAAGCATATATCTCGAAGTGAGACAGAAGAATATTTAACTTACCATGAGTTGCTTTTTCTGAAAAATGGCTGCTTAAATCGAGATACTTGAGAGAAGAAAGCATACTAAGAGATAACAAAACATTGCGATCAAATTAATTGCAGCTCAAATCAAGATACTCCAAATTTCTCAAATTCGAAAGTCCATCAAAACCTACATAGAAGGTAAACATACTTGTAATATAACCCCAAAGAATAAAAATGCTGAAAAACTAAGCAAGTAGGATAATAATTAAAGTAAATCAGTTGGTTGCCTAATTAAAGAGAGACAACATCATACCTTCATTTCCAATCCATCCTACTAAATTATTACCAACTAGCAAGAGATTTCTGAGCTCTTTAAAGGGAAGAAACAATGAGGCATTGAAATACCAATCTTCTAAGCTCCAAAACCTAGCATCAATGAGATTGAGTTGTATTACTCGACTACTGCTATTGCTGCATTGAATGCTTTCCCAATGACAGCAATTGGTTTTGGTATCAGAATCCACCCACATAGGCAGTGATATTCCATTAGGGAAGTTGATGTTTGCTTTAAGATGCAAAAGAGCGCAATTCTCTCTTCCACCCAACACCCTAACAACTAACATTTAGCAATGATAATGCCAACAGTATCACTATACCTAGCCAAAACTTAATCCCCATTCCCTTTTTTCCTCAAATGCTATCACACTAATTCTTTTTTTTTGGATTGGCACAAGGTATCCTAGCTTGCACTAGACTAATTCTGGGCCCCTAAGACCCTTGCCTCTAGAACCCTGGAGGAGGTAAATCGCGAGATGTGCCTCAACTGATTCCTGGTTCCCCTTACAAGACTGTACACTTCTACACACAAGGGAGCCTACCGCTGCACCTTCAACACTTGGCAATGATGTGCAAATAATCCCTCCAAATGCCTTCAATGGGTTTCAAACTCCCCACCCTGCCGCTGGAAGTAAGCCTTTGCGCCGATTGTTCGACCAGTTGAGCTATGCCCGGGGCACTATCACACTAATTCTTGCACAGCTGGGAGTGTTCCCTTTTTACAGGAGAACTTGTTACACTGTGAATAACACGTCACTTTACAACATCACAAGTGTTTTCCTATTGACCTTGAAGAATAAAACTTCATAAATTTCTATCAAAGTCCCTGGGACCAGACATGGGCATCCCTGATTTTTCATTTTTTCCCCCATAAAAAAGACATTATTTTCTAAATGAAGTGAGAAGTCTTTGACCTAAGTCAATCGTGGAGAGTAATGCTATGTATAGCATAATTAGTACTACAATATCATACTACATGGTAAGAAGGACGTGTCAATTATATAACTCACATGTGATTATTCAATCCGTCATTTAATACCACATTGGTTCATAAAGATTGATGCTTAACACTTCATCTTAGAAATGAATAATTGGTAAGTATAAGTTTACCGAGTAAAAATATCATATAATAATTATTGAAATTTGAAAATGCTTCAAAAGGCAGTATTTGTTAAGCCGAAAGGGAAAGATCAAAACAGAGCTTACACGGACCGTCACTCGTGTGAATCAATTTACTAATCACATTATAAAATTGACAAAACTTCCTTCAGTCTTTCATATCTCTGTTAGTTCCCCCCTCCTTTGTCACAACTTGATTTCTCAGCCCACAATTTTGCAAAATGTTGTTTGTGAAGACTATTCAACATGTCCAAGTCGTACGTTATCTCTATTCTTTTCAGTCAAATTCATATACGCAATTGAACAAAAATTAAAAATAGATCTCCACTTGTAGAAAATGTCTCTTATTGGACGGTAACTCATGGCTTAAATGATTTGTCACTTTCATTTTGATAACTATACTATTATATAGATGTTTGAAAATTCTATATATGCATTTTTATACTAGTGAACACACGTGCGTTGCACATGTTTTCTTTCATTTTTGGCTAAAATCTGCGTGGAGAATTTAGTATAATTTAGTAATAATGAATGAATATCTCAATATACAATTTAGCAATAAGAGTAAGAGTATTTTACATATTTAGTAAGGACAAGCTTGGTTTCAACTAAGGGTTCTTTTTCTCAAGTGCCCTAACATAAAAACAAGGAAATGGAATTGTCCAGAGTGTCCAGAGTGTCAAACACGCAGCCTTTTAAAATGTAGTATCTATTTCATTGATTAGCCGATTAGGAAGGAACCTCCGTAATAAATGCCATGAGTTTAAAAACCTAGAATTTAGATTCCAGACGTTAAACATAAGACAGTAGGTGACTGTACTGTTCGATCTTGTTTGCTTAAAAGTAAGCACAAAGTTAAAGGAGAGAAAAATCAGTTGAAGTATGTCTATGAGCTAGAATAAATTTGTGGGAGAATGTTAACAATGCTGCTGATAAATCCAAGCTCGTGCAGAATGTCATGTCAAAATCAATCACATAGCCAATTCACAAACTTTTCGGGCAACACAATTTAATTTTTGAGCAGAGAACAGATTTTTGAAGTAGAAGAGAGCAGTACCTGGAGATATCAATTACCTTCATTGGCCATGCCTCCTCCAGTTCAATCATCGCTATATTTCTCAAGAACTTCCAACGTAATTCAGATTCCAGAAATTATATATCATAACAGGACAGTTGAGTATTTCATCTAGTTTGCTTAAAAATTAGCACAAAGTAATAGCAGGCTTTTAAAGATTGATGCTCACAATAACTATACTTATAAGCACTTGTAAAGTTGGGTGCTAGAAATCTACCGTAGATAAAGAACACCGCCAACTGAAATGCCAAGTTAACTTTTAAACAAAGAAACCAGGAGAAAAGGGAATATAAGCAATCGCTACCATAAGTCTTGGACATCACACTTCAAGAAGAGATGCATAAAATGTTTTTAAGATGAGCAGCTATTGTACTGCATTTTATTGCATCGAAAAGCTGAAGATTACATGTCTAAAGCGTCGCCAATTTCAAGACAAAGAGCTCTGCTACTTGAAAAGTACACATCTCCAAAACCACTCCCTTCCAAGGCCCGGACAAGGTTACCTTTTAGTATCAATTATGTTACAGATGTGCAGAGGGTAAAACAAATTTTAATTTAATATTCTCAATGCTTAACTACAAGCATGTAGATAGGATAAAATAAGAATTATATATTATATTGTGGGCCTATGGCCCAGTTGCACTATTTTAAGAAAACTCCGCAAGTATATTCTGAAGTATTGCCGTCTACTGATCTCTAAAGCTAAATTGAAAGACAATACAAAAGCAAAAGTCATATGTACTAGAACTTTCATTTTAAGAACAGAAAATAGCTCAGGCCCCCAACTTTACGCACAAGAATTTGTTATCTGTTATTTTAGGTAGGATTTGACAATTCTCCATCCTAATTCCCAAAAAAATTCATTAAGTTCCAAGCTTATCTCAGAACAAGCATCAGTCCTTCATGGTGACTTGAATGATTTTTCAATTTTTGTTCAGTAAATTTCAACTATCAAGCCCAATGTTATTTGTTAACCACCAGAATCTAAGAAGAGCTGTTTGATTTAAATTCATACTTCATAGGATAAAACAATGGCAAAGAAATCAAGAAGATTTAACTACTACCCCAAATTATAATTCACGAGAGTCTACTCATAGTAATACAAATATTTCATCGAACACCTTCCTACCATAACTAATTCCTTACATTGACATTCATCCACCCATATTTATTGCACAAAAGTAACTGCCTAGCTTCTTCATATTCTGGCACCCATCACCAAAATGTCACATCACAAGTGCAAATCTGGTGTTCCACATAAAATTCAAGAAATCTTTTGAGGTTTACATGAATCTGGAATTCCTATATCACCCAAATAACTTTTTCTCGAATTTTTGTACTTAAGTTGGAAAGGGTCAAGTGGTCAGCAAAGATTTCCACATGGATTTTCAAGAACAAAACTAAATCCTCTTAACTCATAATATTGTCCAAGGTTCAGTGAGTTACTTGTTATATTTGAAAGTTTGGTGACTTAGTAGTTACATTTTCAAAGTTTAGTGAGTATTCATTAGGTTTACTAGACGTTCCCTACACTAGAATGTGCGAAATTTACGGCCAGCGGCACACATATGAAACCACTTTCTCCCACTTCATCTCTGATATCTAATCTCTAAGGGACCAAATTGAAACAAATTACAAAAATGATTTGCACTCAATTGAATGGAGTGTGATATAGTTGGATATATATATATATATATTGGTGTAAAATGTATAATGTAACATTTAAACTTTTACATACTAGTAGTGAGGGGAAAATGTAAAGAAAAGTGGAAAGCGGAAAGGAAAAGGTAAAAAATGTCTACCCTCCCACCCTCTCCCCCTTCCCCTCCCTAGCCCAAACAAAAATTGCCCAAATTTTGGGTTTTTCGCCCTTTCTTTTATTTCAAGCATGTTTAATGTGGGAAAAATGACCACTAGAAATGTTATTTGAAAATTAACTTTGAATACGGTGGTTATCTAGACTTAATCAAGACGTATCCTGCCTAGCTGCTTAACAATTAATCTGTTATAAGTGTAACGCGACCTAAATATGTTTAGCTCGGGTATGTATGCGGAAATTAAAAACACCAGAATTGTTGACGTAGAAACCCGACTGGGAAAACTGCAGGCGCCCTTGCCACGAGATAAACAATCCACTAACACAAATAAGAGTTTAGTACAACTTGAGAGACTTAGTGATATCGCAATATAACTAAACATTCAAAAGGAAAAACTTATAAAAGAAACTCCCTTCTTTATGTTTTTTGACATGCAGCAATGTGCGCTGCTCTTGTCCTCTTGCTATCGCACTCACATGGAAACGTACATCAAGCCTCTTAGAATCCACCTGGACTCATAGTGGGAAACAAGAACTCCTAACACTACTCAGTCTTGTCTAGATAGTCCCTTTAACATATATAATCTCCAGTCAATGCACTATACAGGGTTTGCCAAACAAACACAGTTAAGACATTGAAGTCTGAATGCAAGAATGAATCTCGCGGGTTTTATAGCAGTGTGCTTGTTCTCCTTGCAGCCGAGCTTCAAAGAATAATGCAAGAATACTTTGGCTCATCTCTGTTTCATTCGACCTACAAAAAGAATAAATAGGATAGGACTTTGAATTCTTGTGTAAGACAGGAATTATAGCTACCAAATCTAAGTAAAATAAAAATAAAGCAAGTTAGAATTCTTATAAGGATAAAGCAAGTTAAAATAAGAATAAGGGAAGTTACCTAATTCTATTAAGACTTGTCATGCATGAAGTCTAACTTAATTAAATAAAGTGACTAGTGTATAACATAAATTAGGTAACGTTAGAACATGCATGAAACTAAAGTTCTTGTGTCTCAAGAAAGTTACACACGTCCTAACCATTCTAATCTTGGCCAAGACACATGTTAGATAAATGTGCATGCTTTAAATAAATATGACACGTAAAATAAAGTCGTGGAACTAGTAACACAATGTGACATATTTTGACACTTAGAAAAAATAGTAATGCTATCAAATTTCTTACTAACAATCTCCCCCTTGGCTTTTCTAATTTTTCAAAACATGTAAGAGCTCAATGTGTCAAAAATTTTCAAACATTCCCTAAGGGTTTCAAAACATGAAAACATTAAAACTCTTAGTAAAAAACTCCCCCTAAGATACATCAGAGAAAAATAAAATATGACATACAATAACTTAATGCTAGATATATCCTACCAAGCTACTTCTTCGCCCCCTTTTTTAATAAAGGAGAAAAGTCAAATGTATCCTGCAGAAAATTTCAATAAAATTAGAGCGAAAAGAGTTAAACTCAGAGCTCATAAAGTACTTCCTATATCAGCATGTAGTAACAAACATAGGGAATTAAAAAAACATGTAATCCAACAAAAATTTAAAGATATAAAGGCTTAAAGCATAAAAACTGAAATTTAGATGATTGTTTCAAAAAACATGAAATGCTTTTTGAGAAGTTTTCTTCATTCCTTCCTTCAATTTTATCTCTGCTGGCATGCTTTCAATCAGCTTTCTTTGATTTCTTGGCTTTCTTTTTCTGCTTCTTCTTGTTTTCATCTCTTTCAATAGCTCTCTTTTTCTTTTTCTTTGGGGTAGCTGTCTTGGATGTATCTGGCTTAGGGTCTGTTGATGTGGATCTACTATATCCTACTTCTGGCTTGCTGCTGCTTGATGATCAATTGCTTTCAAGTATGCCTTGAGAAAATCTGCAATATCCTCATCTTTGTAGGCAAATGTTTGTCCATTTAACAACAGACAATGAACCGTCAAACAATAGAAAGGATTAAAAGCAGTTAAAAATTCATTATGATATTGTTGGAAGGTAATAAACTGATTCCTGAATCCTGATAATTCAGCTTCTAGTCTAGATATATATTGCTCCAATTCCCCTATATTATATTCTGTTGACACTACAGAAGCAACAAATGGTGCTATAATTTTAAATATTTTAGGACAATGATCCCTTCTAAGTAGAGCAATAGGCTGTGACCAAATGTCCCCTGACATTTCCTCAAGTCCCAGATCCTTCAAATATTTAGAAATAATCCATGGGAAAGGAAGTTTGTAGGTTTTGGAATGTCTATGTTCACTACCAGATATACAATCAAATATATGTTGCCCCCAGTCAATAGCCTTTTTAGTCCCCAGCTGAAATAAAAGAAGTGCTCTTATTTTGTTCATTTTGGTCTTATGTGTGAGTGGGTCCAAATTAGTCATCACAAATTTGTGTAGCAGTTTGTATCTAAAGACATGTCATCCTAAAATCAGACCTTCAAGCAGGCCAATTTGATCCCATTAATTCTTGGGCTATTTCATTGTTGGATATATTCTACTTAGTGTGTTCAGAAATTCTGAACTGCCTAGCCCCTATCCAGCTTTGCAGACTATCTGGAGTAAACTTGACCATTCTCCCCGTCACATAAATTTTAGACATGAATGAGTATTAAGAATCTCCAAGATTTTCAGGGATATTAGCCAAGAATTCTCTTACTAATGTCTCATTAGTCTTGCCTCTATAGTCAAATAATTTTCAATCTTGAAAAATTTTACCAACTCCCCCAGATCAAGCTGCTCAAAATCAGAAAACATAATCCGCCTCTCATATTGAAATTTTCTAAAAATGACATACTTTTAAAAAAGCATAGCAGTTATAGAATCATGAAAGCGAAAGTTAAAAGGAACAAAAAAACCTTGTGCTGTTTTAATTTCAGTACATTTGAAGTCCTTTGGGTCATAAGGATGTGTTCTAACCTCGTCTGAACCTTCTGGTGAAGAGTTTTCCCCAGATACATCCTGGTTGGAAGATCGGAAGAGCGTCGTCTGATTCAGATTCAGAATAAGTGCTCTTCTTTGGACTCCCAATTTTTACCCTGTTTGGTCTCTATCTAGTTGGAATTTTTCTTACTGTTGCCTCAACTTTCTGCTTTCCCTTTTTATGTCTTCCCTTTTCTGCTTTTCTTTCTCTGAAAATTTCTCAACCTCTTCATCAATAGAAAATTCCTCAAAATTTTATTTTTCATCCTCAGCCTCATGCTCACTTTTAGACTTGTCGTTCAACTTTTTCTTCTTCTGTTCTCTGTCAAGAGTGGATATATCCTCCTCTGATCCTTCTGACTCTGACTTGTCATACTTTTCTCCATCAGATTCCTCCCCCTAGAATGCGAAGAGAATGAATTCTATTTTGTCAGCTCCTTCACTGGAGATTTTTGCTATTCTTCCTCAACAGGCTTGTTTGGAACTTGATCTGCATCCTTTGTCTGTTAATTTTTCCTTGAAACGTTAGGGTTCGCGTGATCCCTAGCAATTGATTGCAAAATATCCTGGATAATTGGGTCTTCTTGAAGAATTTCATATTGCGGAACTTCAGAAGCAGGAATTTGTAGGATTTCCTGTTGTTCAATGACTAATGCTGTCTGATTTTGCTATTTAACAACTGAGGGAATCAGAATTTCCGGCGGTTGTGGCTGCTTTTCTTCTGCATATGGGTTTTGAACTTCCCCTTTATGCAAAATCATTGCCCATAGAGGGTCGATTTGGTATAGAACTTGCACTGCTGGTTTTTCTGGTGAGGGCATCAGTGTTGGATCAAAAGATTCTGCTTGTGGAATCTCTTCCTGTGGTTGCATGGGAGGATGAATTTTAGCCTGATTTACCGTTGTTTGAGAAGATTGCGACAGACCTTCATCTACTTTTGTGACGTAGTTCGACTTCCGCAACCACCACGTCTTCTTTTCCCCTACCTCTTGCACCTGTTTTGGCAGTAGTTCTCTTTCCAGCCATGTTTACTGTGATGAATTTTCGAAAAGAAATACAAAAACTCAAAAATATTTAAGAGAAAGTTAGAGCATTTTGATTTTGAGAATGATGGAGTTTCAATTAGGGTTAGGAAAGAAAGGGAAACTTGAAAGCCTTTGACGTTGGTTTTCAAAATTTGCCCGTTAGAGATTTAAAAAATTGTACGAGCGGTTTACCTGTAATTGCCACAAATAGAAGCTCAGCCAGATGTGTGCTGCTTGACCCATTAACTAAAATACGAGATGTATCTGGGCTAGATTCATACCGGTAAACATATGCAAATGTAATAAACCAACATTAATTTAATTAACAATACTGAATACTTCCAAAATAACTTTTGAAGTTCACACCATGAAGTATTCAATCAACTGAACTATTCTCAATGGAAGGAATTTATTTTCTAAATGGAATTTATTTTGAATTTATCTTTCTATAATCAATCCTGACTCCACTTTGTACCTTGTAAGGGTTTGATTTATTGAGATTTATGAGTGATGCACAAGAAAACATAATCTGAACAACTCTTATAAAAAAATACAACTTTTAAGTCCTCTGCTTGCTTAACTTTTTCTATAATTTTGAGCATTGTCTTTTGAGGGTAAAGGTAGTTGTACACACTCGTAGACTTGGTTGACTAGTAGCTTTTTCCCTTATAGACCCTGTCCCTTAGACATTATTGGCTGTATATAGTGCCAAAGAATGTAGATATTGGCCATAGATCTATATCAAAATTATGACTCTTAATTAGAATACCTCTTATAGTGTAAAACATGCAAGACATATTCCACCCTTTTTACGTAGTTTACCTTTGTAGAATTAGAAGAATAAGTTTTAACTGATCTTTTTAGGATCTGTCCTCCTCTGGGTATTTCAGTGATATCCTGCATAGATATAAAGTGATTTAATTAATATGATCATAAATGACACATAAATCACACAACTATATGAAAAATTAAAATAATAAAACTTTCTGTTTTTCTGAGATTTTCTCATTTTTCACCTTTTTTTCTTTTTTCTTTTTATATACAATGCAATGCAATTTTTCTTTTTATGATGTTGAGCAGATTTAGGCTGTATTCAAATGCCAATCTCTTTCCTTAGGTCTTCAAACCTAGATGCATCCAATACTTTAGTAAATAGATCTGCAAGCTGATACTCTGTCTGAACATATTCCAAGGCAATCACTTCCTGTTCAACCAACTCTCTTATGAAATGATGTCTTATTTCAATATGCTTAGTTCTAGAGTGTTGAACTGGATTTTTGGAAATATTTATAGCACTTGCGTTATCACAGAAAACAGTGGCCTGATCTTTTGAAATTCCATAGTCCTCCAACATCTGTTTCATCCAAAGAAGTAGTGTGCAACAATTTCCTATAGCTATGTATTCTACTTCTACTGTGGAGAGTGAAATGGAATTTTACTTTTTGCTTATCTAAGATCGGAAGAGCACACGTCTGTTCCCCATATAGAAGCATCTTCCTGAAGTACTCTTTCTGTCATCAACATTCCCATCCGAATCTGTATTTGAGTATCCAGCAAGATTAGCATTAGTATCCTTAGAAAATTATATGCCATACTCTGTCGTTCCACTGACATATTTGATAATCCTTTTAACCGTAGTCAGATGTGACTCTCTTGGCTTTGACTGATACATTACATGCACATCTACGCTGAAGGATATGTCTGGCCTGCTTGCCGTCAGATAGAGTAAACTTCCAATCATGCTACGATAAAAGAGTAGGATCAATCTCCTTTGCATGATCATCCTTTGGCAATTTCAGATTGGTAGCCATTGGAGTTCTCATCGGTTTAAAATCTTCCAAGCCAAACTTCTTTACCAGATTTCTAGCATACTTTGTCTATGAGATAAAGATGCTAGATATGTTTTGCTTCACCTGTAATCGCAGAAAGAATGTAAGTTCACCTACTATGCTCATTTCAAATTCTGTTTGTATTGTCTTGACAAATTCCTTTGTCTTTGCTTCTGATGTTGATCCAAATACAATGTCATCCACATATATCTGAGCAATAATGATTCCTTTCTTCAATGGCTTGATGAATAAGGTCTTGTCAGTACCTTTTCAGTCGTAGCCTCATTCAAGAAGAAAAGTGGTGAGTCTCTCATACCAAGCTCTGGGAGCTTATTTTAAGCCATATAAAGCTTTCCTTAACCTATACACATGATTAGGATATTGTGGATCAGTGAATCCTGGTGGTTGCTCAACATATGTCTCCTCATTCAGAATGCCATTAAGAAATGCACTCTTTACATCCATTTGATATAGCTTGAAATCTGCACGACATGCTACTGCAAGTAGTAATCTGAGTGATTCAAGTCTGGCTACTGGTGCAAATGTTTGATCAAAGTCTATCTCCTCCATCTAGGTATAGCGTTGCGCCACAAGTCTTGCTTTGCTCTTGATAATCTTACCCTGTTCATCAGACATGTTTTTGAAGACCCATTTTGTTCCAATAACATTGCCATCAGAGGGTCTCGGTACTAGTTCCTAAACCTGATTCCTTCCAAACTGATTCTGCTTCTCTTGCATTGCTTGAACCCAATTGTCATCCTGTAAAACTTCCTTTATATTTTTAGGTTCAACTGTTGAAATGTAGCACATATGAATGAATTTTTGTTGAAATTTTCTTCTGGTACCATCCCTTACTTTCTGGATAGGATGTTGTCAACTGGATGTGCCTTCTGGATTCTGATAGATGGTCGTCTAAGTTCTGGTTTTGATTCAGGTTCTGATTCAGATTCAGATTCTACAGTTTGTTTATTTTGACCTCAACGGGATGTTTCTCGCTCAGGATTTGCATGTCCTGATCCTGATATGGTTGACTAAGGTGGGATATGTTCTGCTTCAGTTCTGTCAATCTGATTCTGTACTAAGATGACTTCTAGATTTTCATGTTTAGGTTCTTGTGAATAAACGGAGTAGTCAGCAGTATCATCAATTTTAGCATTCATAGACTTAACAATATTCTGAGTTTGCATGTTATAAATTCTATATGCCCTAGAATTCTTAGAATAACCAACAAAAACTCCTTCATTAGATTTGGCATCAAATTTAACCAGATGATCTTTATCATTCAAGATATAGCATTTATTACCAAAAATATGAAAACAGCTCAACCTAGGTTTTCTTCCTTTCCAAATTTCAGGTTCTAGGTCTAAGTGTCACTCTATTAATGGTGTAATATACAGTGCTAATTGTTTCAGCCCATAACTTGGTAGGTAATTTCTTACTGTTAAGCATAACTCTAGCTATTTCATGCAAGTTTCTATTTTTTCTTTCAGCTATACCATTTTGTTCAGGAGTCCTAAGTGTAGAAAATTCAGGTCCTAGGTGTAGAAAATTCATATATGACACCATAATTTTCACAGAAATTAGAAAAGTAAGAATTATCAAACTCTTTGACATGGTCACTTTTGATTCTTTTCAGTGTAGCACTTTCATCAGACTTTTCAGTTGAAAGCTTCTAGAACAAAAAACAAAATCTATTAAATATATCGGACTTTTCTCTAATGAAATTAGCTCAAGTATATCTAGAGAAATCATCAACACAAATATATATGTACCTCTTACCACTAATATTTTCAATTTGGATAGGACCCATAAAATCTATATGTATGAGTTCAAGTATACCTAAGATGGATAGGTGCTGACTTGCTCTATGTATATTCTGGGTTTACTTACCTTTCTGGCATGGTTCATATATACTCTCGAGAATTGTTTTCAATTTTGGAATTTAGATAGTTCATGTGACCCAATCTCTTGTACCAAAGTTCTGCAGGGTTAGTTCTAATAAATTTTTAAGTAAATTTTGGATTCAAGATATAACACTTATCACTAGATCTAACACCTTTGAGTAAAGTTTGTCCAAGCAAGTTTGAATTTGGATCAAGATAAAGAACTTTACAATTAGTTTTAGAAAACAGCACTCTAATATATCCAGACACATATAGCACATCTTTCAGAGTGGGTAAGCCTTCGATATTAATATATCTAGATCCATTAATGTGACCTTGTTGTCTACCTCCAAATGTGACTAAACCCGTTTCACCTTTATGGAAATTGGACAGTAGCTCTAAGTTACCTGTCATGTGTCTAAAACATCCACAATCAAAATACCAAGTGTTAGGGATTAAAGCACTTAAAGAAAGTTTCACAACATAACTCTTATACTCACCTTTTTTCACCCAAACTTGTTTCACCTTACTTTTTGTATTAGGTATTTTGACTTTGTGTGTATTGATCAAGTTAATATATTTTTGACAAGTGAATATATCATGACCACACTCACTACAAAAATTACAATTTACTTGTCTAACTTTACCATACGTATTAGAGTTCTGAACTGGTCTGACAATAACGGGTTGTTTTCTGGTATTCTGCTGTTGCTACTTTGGTGGACTGTTGTTCTGGACAGTTCTGTTCGAAAAGGGTCCAGACGTATCCTGCTTGGGCTAGAATTTTGTTTTTGTCTTGCAGGTTCTTTTTGGATGTTTTCCCCTAATTCTTTCACGAAAACTATATGTTGGACAGCTTTTCCTTTTCCTTTGTATCCTAGTCCAGATCTATCCTCTGAACGTCTTCCATACTTCTGGATTTCATTTAACCTTGCATCTCCGATTTTCAACTGTTTGATCATTTTGTTGGCATGCTTCAGATCAGTTTTTAGTTGATTGATCTGCTCATCTTTTTGATCAATAGATTTGTGCAAATCCCTCTTTTCATCATCGAAAAACTCCATCATGACTTGAAGTATGTCAAATTTATCTTGTTCTACTACCAGTTGATTTTTCAATACTGCACAGTTTGGATAGGATATCTCATCACTAGAAGATGGTTTACAGTGTTAGCAGTGAAGCAATTCATAGAACTAGGCTGAGGCTGGATATATGCTGTCAGGATAGTAATCTGTTCTTCTGACGATGTTTCTAATCTTGAGCCAGACATGTCCTCTGTGTCTTCACTCCAGGTAACTTTCATTGCCTTTTTACCTTTCTTTTTCTGAGTGCTTCACATTTTACTGCTATTTGGCCGTAGCCTTCACATCCATTGCATCTGATTCTGCTAGTAGTTTGTGGTTTAGAAAAAGTGTTACCTCTGGATCTTCTGTAGCTAGTCTTCTTTTGTTGATATGGTTGTTGCTCACTATCTTGATTTTGATTTTGTTTCTGATAGGGTCTCTGAGGTTTGTACTGATTTTTGAATCTCCCACCTCTTTGCTGTTTGTTCTTCAAGAACCTTTTGAATTGTTTGGTAAGAAGTGCCATGTTATCCTCATTATCAGTATCTTCCTCTGACTCAGAATCCTCCACCTTGCTTTTGAATGCAATCCTGGGTTTCTTTTTCTTTTTCCTTTTGGTCATGTTTAGCTCATGTGTTAACAAAGATCTAACAAGCTATTCAATATGCATCTCGTCCAGGTCTTTTCTTTCTTTGATGGCAGTGATCTTCATCTGGAATCAGTCTGGAAGAGATCGTAGAATTTTCTAGACAATCTTCCGATCAGAATATATCTTACCTAGAGCCTATGCCTGATCAGTGATTTCACATAACCGCGCATAATAGCCCTTGAATTCCTTATTGTCTTTCATTATGATTTGATCAAACTCAAGAGTGAGCATCTGGAGCCTTGAGGACTTGACTATAGTTGTTCCTTCATTAGCAACTTGAAGAGTATTCCAAGCTTCCTTAGCAGTCCTGCAATTAGTAACAAGCATAAACTGACTTTGATCTATAAAGGAAAAAATAGCATTTAAATTTTTAGAATTTCATCCACATGTAGTATTTTCTTCAGCAGTATATTGGGTCTCAAGCTTAACAGAAATAATATCATCTGCAGCTGTAACAGTGATTGCTATGTAACTAGTATGAATAGAAGTCCAAACCCTATTATCAATAAACTGAATATAAATTTGCTTGTGAACTTCCTAATAAGCATAATTAGACCCATCTAGAATAGGTGGTTTAACAGAAGATGTATCTATATCCAGATGAACCTGATCTCACTAATAACTTAAGTGAACCCGCTCTGATACTAATTGTGAATACGATGGTTATCTAGACTTTAATCAGGATGTATCATGCCTCGCTACTTAACAATTAATTTGGTGTAATGTATAACGTGACCTAGATATGTCTAGCTCAGGTATATACGCGGAATTAAAAATACCAGAATTGTTGACGCAGAAACCCAACTGGAAAAACTACGGGCACTCTTGCCATGGAACAAACAATCCACTAACATAGATAAGAGTTTAGTATAGCTTGAGAGACTTAGTGATCGCAATATACACTAAACATTCAAAAGGAAAAACTTATGAAAGAAACTTCCTTCTTTACGTCTTTTGACATGTGGCAACGTGCTCTGCTCATGTCTTCTTGCTATCGTGTTCACACGGGAACGTACATCAAGCCTCCTAGAATCCACCTTGACTCATCATGGGAAACAAGAACTTCTAACACTCTTCAATCTTGTGTGGACAGTCCCTTGCACATATATGATCTTCAATCAATGTATTATGTAGGGTTTGCCAAACAAACACGGTTAAGACATTAAAGTCCGATCGTAAAATTGAATCTCACGGGTTTTATGATTGTGTGTTTGTTCTCCTTGCGGTCGAGCTTCAAAGAACAATTCAAGAATGCTTTGGCTTGTCTCCCTTTCATTTGACGTACAAGAAGAATAAATAGGACATGACTTTGAATTTTTGTGCAAGACAAGAATTAGAGTTACCAAATCCAAGTAGAATAAGAATAAGGCAAGTTAGAATTCTTATAAACCATAAATACGAAACTTACTTGATTCTATTAAGACTTGTCATGCAAGAAGTCTACCATAATTAAATAAGGTAACTAGCGTATAACATAAATTAGGTAACTTTGGAACATGCACGAAACTAAAGATCTTGTATCTCAAGAAAGGTACACAGGCCCCAACCTTCCTAGTCTCGCCCAAGACACATGTTAACATAAACGTGCATGCTTAAAATAAATATGACACGTAAAATAAAGTCATGCAACTAGTAACACAATGTGACATATTTTGACACTTAGAAAAATTAGTAATGCCAACAAATTTCGTATTAACATTAACAAAGAACTATACATTCATAACGAGACCTTGGAAGTTGACTCTTATTAAAAATCAAATTGCAATTTGACATATATATTGCATATCTTTTAACTATAATTACGATAATAAGAAGTCACTTTTTCTTCCACAATACGTATTAGTTGAAAAATGAAGATTTTCTTTTTCTTTGTTTAATTAATATATTAAAATAAAGAATTAGAAAAAATATGTAAAGGAAAAATGGAAATGAAAAGATTTTTCGTTATTCACTATTTTATATATTAGTGATCTTAGTAATGATAGTGGTGTTGATGATGGTGATGATGACATTCATCCGTTGTTCCAGTTCAATGCCTTTGCATACATGTAATGGATGGTCACAAAGAAAGTATTCCGTCATAGCTTTGGTATGCTGATTATTATTGAGCTACGTACCGCAAACTTGTTCAATTAATTGGTACTATCAAACTCCAACCTTTCAAACTTGGTAATATTTTGAACCTCTAATTTCACATTTTTTACATTATCTCAAAAAGTAATTGCAACCTAAAGGAGGAGACATAATGAGCCTTACCTTTCTAGATGAAGAAAAAAAAAAAAAAACTATTCTGCGTGAATGCAATTTATTACAAACTACTCTGGCAAACAAAAAACAATATACAATTAGCTTAAACTAAAAAATAATTAATGGGAAAGAAATAAAAGATAAAAAAACCATATTTTGGTATATGTTAGAGAAAAAAAATTAAAATCATCTCATGTTTTTCATAGTGTTCCAAAAAGATAAATTTCAAATTTCAAATTTGATCACATAGTTGACAACTATTTACAACCTCATTTGTACATAAATTGTCACGTTGACATTATCTCATTGGAGCAATTTCCCAAAAGAGTAAAAAAGTTACATGTGATAAAAAAGTCAAGTTGTAATTTCTAACTTTTTTCGTAAAAAATAATTCACTAAGATCATGCAACGTCGTATATTATAAATCAAGTTGTTTAGTTGGCACTAACCTATAAGTTTCATCTTATTATACAATCTAACCCCCAACATTTAAAATTTGGCAATTCTAACCTCAAATTTCACTTTTTTGGCGTAATCCAACAATTTTAACTTAAAAAGATGATAATACCCCTCAAATTGAACTAAATTTTGCTATTAAACAAGAAATAGATGAAATAAGAAAAAAATAATTTAATTATATTTTTTAAAAAAATCAACTTATGAGAATTTAGCGATGACAGTCGGCAGTAAAATAAGAAAAAAATAATTTAATTATATTTTAAAAAAATCAACTGATGAGAATTTAGCGATGACAGTCGGCTAGATTGATCTGCTCCGCTATCTGCCTAATACAAGGAAGGCATGGACCAGATTGGTGTTATTTTTTAAAACATGTTCTCATTTATTTTACATTTTTTAATTCATTTTAGTTAAGTGAATCGTTGCAGACGGAGTAGGGCTGGGCACCTTCGGCCCATCCCCCTCCATGGAAATACATTTCATAAAAATACTATTGATTCAGGACGAGCTTCTATCAAGTTCATGATGAACCATATATTTTTTGTTATCAGTGCATGAATTAGATGTTGTTTATTAAAAAAAAAAAAAGAGCTAAAACTGATTTTTATTTATTTATTTTATATTGAGTTGTAATGAAATTAAATTTAAGGGTATTATTGTCTTTTAAAATAAAAGGTCAGACTGCGCCAAAAAGTTAAGATTTATGTTATAATTGCCACATTTGAGAGGTTACAGTTAGTCTAAACAATAACGTGAAAGATTAGGATTATCTTGTGCCAGTTAGCCTATAAACAAATGCCAAAGACGCTCTAAGATTTGTGAATTTGATATGTTTATTTTTATTTATTTCTTATATACTAATATTTAATTTAATTAGAATATGAAAGTTTGATAGCCTTTGAAGTTAAAAAGAAAAAGATGAGGTGAGATGAGAAGATATTTGACGTTAAAATTTCAAATTGAAAAGGTTAGGGTTTGGTTGTCCTTTTTTTAATCAGCATTGTTATCAATAAAATCCAAACTATGTAAAATAAATAGTTATTGAGTGAGTATATTAGGAAAATATTCTTACGTTTTACTTTTTCTAACAGTTAACTGAACTGTTCTTAGTCTTTGTAAAACATTAATGAAAAGATGATTATCATTGTGGAATAGAAAAAGCATAAAACCTAAGTTGTTTTTCACTCGAGCACTGTACTCATATGTTAAAATAAGCACCTCTTCATAATAGGATGGCCCTACATGTACTGGAGCCAAGCTCATTTTCAGGGGTGTTTATATTAACAATTGACGAGAGTTGGATAATAACATGCAACTTTTTCATAATTCAACAAATCCACCATGCTTATTTTGAAGATCTACGAAATCCTGTTTATGAGATTTTAACATGGGCTTGTTTTTGAGTAATTTTCATTTTATTATTACTTATTTAATTTTAGGATAATTTACAATAAAGATACCAGATATTTGTATTCATTTGGCGTTTCATCCTCAACTTTTAAATTTGGATTATGAGGCCCCCAACTTTTGAAAAATTGCCTCGATTCGTCCAAATACAAAATTTTCTCATTAAAAGCCTAGGCTTTCTTTGGCAACTAACGGAACGGATCTTATTATAATAGCATCCCGATTAATTGGTTGCATCCCGATTAACGGAACGGATCTTAAATTTAATTTAAATTATAATAGCATCCCGATTAATTGGTTGCCAAATAGAGGTTAAGATTTTAATGAGAAAAATTATAAAGTTGGATGAATCACATCATCAATTTTCAAAAGCTCGAGAGCCTCATGGTCGGGGAAGAAAGTGCAAATGAATGAAAAGGTTGAGGACCTTTGCATTCAAACTGTACCCTTATTTTTAAGGTCTTGATTCAACCCTTTTGCCTTCCACCGGATTGGAATTATTATTTTTTCCTTTCTCCTTTTTATTTATTTATTAATTTATTTATTTTGGGGGGGGGGGGCAGGGGTGGGGGGGGACAAATCACCGGATTGGATTTTAAAACGTCTTCAAATCAAACAAGTTAGTTGCACCTTTTTCTCTTTTGGTATTTGTTTTTGTGTTGATCTTGAGTGCGGGATGAAGTTAATGGTTCAATTACAAGCACACTTTAACTACAACATGGGGACGTAATTTGGCGATTTCAACATGTAATTCTTTTTTTTTGGAGTTTGAAAACTATGCAAGAACATAAAAACCTCAATCCTTGATATGCCTGTATCACTTTTTCTATCAAGCCAAATCTGAAACCCAATTATCAATTAAAACCAGCCAAATAGTGAAGTCACACATAATTTCGTCATTATATGACTCCATAGAAAAGAGGTGTCTAACACATACACACTAATGCATAGAAAGACAAGAAAAACAAATATATGGCTAACTTAAATATGGTTTCCTCCATCCGCTGGTCGTTTCAAGTTGAATACCGTTGTAGCACTAAAGGAAAAGGATGGAGCAGGGGCCATTATCCGCAACAAGGATGGAGTTGTTGTAGGTTATTTTGCATCCAAGAGAAGAGGAAGACCTGCTGGTAAGTCAATTCAAGAAATTGTTTTAGTTGAGGGCCTTGCATTTGCTCAACATAACGGTATCACAATCTCTGAAGTTGAATTTGATAGCTTGCTTCTCGTGCAAGCTTTGAAGTTGATTATTAATTTGCGTCCACATTTTTCTACTCTTCGCGAGATTAAATCGCACATGGCACAAATAGATTGTAGCCCTGGAACTTTATTAATTTGTCAAGAGGCAAATAATATTGCCAACACCATTGCCACGTGTTCATTAGCATTAAACTTCAAATGTAACTCTATATTGTCCTGTCCTATCTTGTTGAATTTGGCTGTTTACCGTGATATATGAAATAAATTCATATTCCCTTTCAAAATATTAAAAAAAAAAGAATAAATATATATAATATATGAAAAATCCTTGAATGCTTGATCAGATTATTGTGGTTAGAAGATTCAAGTGACATAGCTCCGATCATGGTTGTGTTACAATGTAATGAACAGAAGACTGTTTAAATCATATTTTTAATTTAATTTATTGTTATTTAGTGGCTGTTTGAATCGATTCCCCTCTTCTACACTTTCTTTGTAATCCTATATCTATGTTATGTTGTAAAGCACAGTAATGATGCTGTCTGATTCAGACATAATTCAGATTAGCAGATCTTTTAAGGTTGCTTTTACTCTGCTAATCAAAGCACTAATCATGTGATTATTCGGCTCCTGATCACTTGTATTTTATTTAGTTGTCTTTTGATTAGTCTATGGATGTTATTGCTGTTTCCTAAAGTACGTGATGAAGGTGTGATGAACTTTCAAAAAAAGTTATAAATTGAAAAGTGTGACCATCTCTAATCCCATGCAAAAATATGAAATGGTGATAAAGATAAAAAAGGACAGATGACTTAGCTAAGAAGACATATCGAGTTGGCATTCAACCAATATAGAGAAATATTGTGCTTAAAGATTCAAGCTAAAATCTTTTAAATATTGTAAGAACTAATAGCCGTACAAGCTAAATACCACGAATTGTAGTAATTCGATCATTAAAATAAAGCCTAATTAATAGTATTTAAATAGCACTTGTCAGAACCCTAAGATCAAAATAGTAAAAGAATAAATTACAAACAAAAATCACAGAATTTTTTTTCCCTTGAGGAAATGAAATTTATTCATTCATTGCGCATCAAATAAAAGTACATCATAAATTAATGGCTTAAATGATTGAACTGTCGAAAGGAAATGGGGCTCATAGTCTCGTCATTTTACTTCTGAAAAGGTATTATAGGCTTAAATAGGAAACTCGACGTCAGGTTCCCAAATTTCTGCCAAATATCTTCTTTGGTTCAATTCTTCCTTCATTCATTCTGTCATGTCTTCTACATCAATGTCGACAACACCAATCTCAAATTTTGATTGTTCTTCTAAGCTTTTAGATGGAAAATAATTCTTTTACCATTTTTGTTAATTGAGTAGCGAGCTCTTTACAATGTTGTATTATATTTTAAAAGGTCAATAGCGCTTGCGTGCATATATATTTAAAGAAGGCAAATTTATTCATAACTCGCATCCATAAAAATTACATCTTCAACGAGGGCGGGGGATCTCCTACGTGCTCCACAGTACTTGACATAGAATTAAGTGACCGAGCTGGGGTGATAAGCAACTTGATTCGCAGATCTCCTAATGAAAGAAAACTCAAGACCAACAATCACAATTGTTATCTTCTTACAGTCATCGATAATTAAACCAAACAAAGAAAGATCAGAGGGTGGTTTCTCGATGGCTTCATAGACTAGCCAGTAGTGTATCAGTTTCAATAGTGATCATATGGTGCAAAGAGAGTTCCAAGGGAGAGAGCCTCACTTAAAACCCAGAGAGCGTCGACAAGTATAGTTCATTTAAACTGCTATGAAGACGCTGATTTCTCGAAAGCGCGTGGGATGGTTATAACATATATACATATATAAAAGTCAAATTTCCTCCAACATTCTTGATGCATGAGAGTGATAACTTTTGGTTCCGCCCCCACACAGGGAGGAAGATTGTTGCTTTCTTTCTTTTTGACCTCTTTAATTTGTGCTTTCTCATTAGATAATCTGGTTTGTGTATCAAAAAGCATCTACTTTACATTACAAACTTATCAAAAATCTTCCTTATCTGTTTATCATCCATGTCATCTCCACGTCGCCCATGTTGCTACCTTTTTATCTACGTACCAATTATATATATACTCTCTCAAGAAATAAAGTTGTGAAACAAGAAATGTGTCCATCCATAAAGGAGTAATTCAATGTTGCTAGCCAGCTACACTCAACCATTAAATCTTACCAGCAAAAAATGTTGTGGTTTTTTTGACAGTTCTGTTTTGCAAATTTAAAAAATAAAAAAACAAAAAAAAAGACAATACAATTGTTTTGCGCATGCGCATAGTTTCAAGCCTTGCAACTGCGGTGGTTGAAGATTGAGTTTCCATCTCAACATGTCAACTCTCTTTTTTTTTTGGTAAATGAAAAATTTTTTCTCATGTGTGATTTATGTGAAACTTTGTTCTCTCTTTTCCGACCATTTCCCTTGCAAAGGAAGGATCATATATACCATCTTGGATAGTTTCAGTACAATGTTCAACTAATAACCTAATTCATCTTTCATGGTCCTCGAATGGTAAATTCTATGGAACCAGATTGGCCTCGTGTATGGAGCTCGAAAACATGTGACTTGACTATTTTTTATTGGTTCTCGGGCTCTATAAAAGAGTGTGATCTGACTCGATAGAAAAACTGGTCCCCAAACCATGGAGAATTATTACATGTTGTATCAAAACCTAAATCTTCAACAATGTCTATATCACTAGCTAATTTACATGAGTACACTGTACACCTACCTAATTAAACAGTCTACTATAGGTTTGCCTATTCGCATCCATTTGCAAACAAATTCTATTTTTAAATAAAAGTTGATTAAATCAATTACATCTACGTATTTCATGAGACATGTAAGTTTTATTTTCTCTTTTTATTTTCTCTTTTACTTCTCATCAAAATGAGTTTGCAACGGGCGTGGATTGCACTTTTTTCATTATGCCGCAATGGGAATTTCTCTTATACATACCCACCAATAAGGGACAATTATATATATATATATATATATTTTTTTTTCCTTAGTTTATTTTATAAATGGACTCACACTGGGAATTGGGATCATTTTCATAAGACTAATTTCAAACTTATTCTAAAAGTGCTTGACTTCCAACTCATTTTCCAACTGAAGCTTTTAACTACATGAAGCATTTCTCTCATTAGCATTGTATTTGTCAACGCATTTAAATATTAATTTTGTTCATAATTGTCACGTGATATCAATTTGTTGAATAATAAAATGATGTAATATTGTCATGCGATGATTCAAAAATTACGGTAATGTTCAAGCACTTTCCGGAGGTACTGTTATAGCACCTCTGGGAGTTGCTTGAAAATTTTCATCAAAAATCAATAGTTATAAGGCAGTTATCAAACACACTTCAAGAAAAACTGAATGGATATATTTGCAACTTGCTAGTTTTATGTCATCTTTTGTGAGGGTAACTCGGAATTTTTGATCAAAAAAAAAGAAACGGTAATGAGCAAAAAGCGTTCAAACAAAAGCAACGTTTTGTGGCTACTTTACACGACATAAAACGTGTCAAAGCACTTTTCGTATTTCTTGTTTGAAAGAATTCCAACTACAAATAGCAACAGGGGTAATTTGCTTACATCATTTTGGATATTTAAACCCCAAAAAGATTATAGTATTAAATAGTAAATGTTATCTTGTTTGTAAACCTAAAGAAGACTCGATGTCTCTTCATTCTTTTTTGCATGAAAAAGATAAAAAAGAAATTAAAAAGAGAAAAATCACTACCACACAATGTGACGACTGCACCATCTACTTTCAATACAAGCTTTCACATTTCTCAATCACACAACTAATAAGAAGCTTAACGTAATCAAGAGTGGTCAATTCCATTCCATTTGTAGCATTTCCCCTCTTTTAATATCAATTTGTAATTGTTGAGCGTGTTTTAATTAGAATAAATCTTACATGAAAAATTTGATACTCTGGGGGTACTACTTCAGATCAATAAATAACTCACATGTAGGATATAAGGCCTGCAATGACCTGCTCCACTTTGACATGATATTGTCTGCTTTAAGCTTAGCTCACACAGTTTTGCTATTGGGTTCTCACCCAAAATTCCTCATGTTAGTTGGAGTGAATCCTTATCTTATAAACTGGTCTCACTTTCTTTACCCAAGTAATGTGGGATTAAAACTATCACAATCACCCCACCTAAGGGGGCCCAACATCCTCGTTAGCCACACTTCTAGTTATGCTCTGTTCTGATACAATTTGTAGCGACCCGCTCCACTTTGACATGATATTATCTGTTTTGTGCCTAGGCCGCAAGGTTTTACTATTGGGTTTTCACTCAAAAAGCTTCATATCAGTCAGAGTGAGTCCCTTAACTTAGAAACTGGTCTCACTTTCTTTACCAAAACAATGTGGGATTGAGGCTGTCACAATTTTTGGTCAACGAGGACGTTGGCCAATCCCACATAAGGTTGTCACAATTTAGGTAGAGTGATTGTGACAGCCTCAATCTCACATTACTTATTTAAAGAAAGTGGGACCAATTTATAAGTAAAGAGATTCACTCCAACTGACATGAAGCTTTTTATGTGAGAACTCAATAGCAAAACTATGATGACTAGGCCCAAAGTGAATAATATCATGTCAAAGTCGAGCGGGTCATTACAAGACCCATTTTAACAATAAATTAGGGTCTTTGAATTCACATGTTAGTTGTTAATTGGTGTGCATAAAGTTAGAGTATGGTACTCTTAGAATACAAGAATTTTTGTCCCAATCTCACATGCAGTAATAATATAAAAAGTAAAGAAGATAGACAAAAATTAAGAAGGGTTAATTTCACAAATCATCCTCAACCTTTGGGTTAAGAACCAGTTTCGTCCCCAACCTTTTTTAAGACACCCCACAGCCCCCAATAGGCCTGGGCGTCGGCCGGGCCTGGTCGGGTTCGGACCCAACCTGAACCCGACCCGACAGCTAGTCTGGTTGGAAGATTCAGAACCGAGTCTACTCGACTCAGTTCTGAAACCGACTTGACCCAAGTCAACTCGGGTTGACTCGGGTCGAGTCGGTTCTCGGTTTTGAGCCACAGAACGGCCCAAAATTAAAAAACAAAATCTGCCCAATATCGAGAAAAGGCCCAATTCGTGGCCTACACAATACAATTCACACCCAAAACCCTAATAACTCATTAGTCATTACTATAGAGCCAAAGGATTCATTCATTCACACAACAATACAACATCACACACCATTTCCTTCTAACCCTACGCTCTCTTGTCTTCCCAAAATCCAAATCATGAAGAATTAAAGCAACGGACGGCAGCAGCAGTGTAGAACAGCAATAGGCAACGGTGGCAAGCAGAACCACCAGCGCAGAACGGCAGCAGCAGCGCCAGCGGCGGCCGGAACAACAGCAGCGCCAGCGGTGGCGCGGAACGGCAGCAGCGCCAGTGGCGGTGCGTAATGGTAGCAGCAGTAGCGAAACAGCAGCGGAATGAGAGCGGTGGCCCCAGCGGAATGGAGGGCAGTGACGACTGATGACGACATTCATTGGAGGATTGGAATTGAGGGTCTTAGGGTGTGAGCTCTTCCGATCTTGTCTTTGCCAGTGAAATTGAGTTGTGACTGTAATTGTGAATGTAAATTGAGACTTTAAGTTCTAGCCTCTAGGGTTCATGAGTGGAATTTGATGGGATTTGGAAATTTGCTTGATGCTTGGGGATCAGAACGTGTGTTAATGCGTAATTGAATAACAAAAGAAAGAAAATCTATTACTTGAACTTGTGAGTGTAGTTGGTTGGCCTTGTGTGAAAATCTGATGAAATTCTCCTTAAAACTAAAATATCAAGAATTAAAGGCAATTGTAGGGTCAAAAAAATAAAAATAAAAAAATATAAAAATCGAGTTGACGGTAGCCACCCGACTCGGGTTTACCGAGTCGGGTTAAGTGGGTTGACCCGGGTTTCACTGAGTCAACCCGGAACCGACTTGACCTGGTCGGGTTCACCCTATCTCCAACCCGCGGCCAACTCGTTTACCGTAGCAATCCGACCCGACTCGACCCATTTCGGGTCAGTTGAGTCGGTTTTTGCGGTTTTCCGGATCGGATGCCCAGCCCTAGCCCCCAACCTTTCATAAATGCCCACAAATCGTCTCCGTGGATGATTTCTGTCCAAAAGTTGCCGTTAAGTATGAAATTGCACTCCGCGCGAATTTTAGCCCCAAGGGTAAATACGTTATAAATAATAAATCAAACTGAACAAGACTTCAAAAATACACCTTGGAACTCACAAAAGCAATCATCCCTAGTCTCCACTACGTTGAACCCTCCACCATATTATTGTCAAACCTTCTGGTGAGAACTAGCTCCGGCAACGGTGTGCATCTTCTGGCGGTAGTGGAAGTGAAATACGGTGGCCAAGGAGAACAACCAAGTGCAGAGAATTGTCGGCTGGGAGTAATGGAGGCAACACCAAAGACCATAGAAAAGGAAAATCTTGAGTTTGGCACTGCCGACTTCCATTTTGTTACTGTTTGGGCACCACTGCATAGTATAGAGTATAACTTGAGTGTAGGATGGTGGTTTTTGTATATTTAATCTGTTATTTTGATACTTACTATGGCAGTGGTTTTTATACACTTGCTTTTGTTCTTTTGGATGATTGCTCAGGCATTTGGTATGTAAATTCATAAAGCTTAAGTGATATTAGCTTTGATAACCATCGGATGTTGTGGATTTGTATATTGTTTTGCTGACTATGAAGGCTTATTGAACCATATATCTATTGTGTATGGTTGAAATGTAACATGGCCTTAATCTTGAGTTTCTGGATCTTGACCATAGCTGTTTTAGATCTGCTTAACGTAGGGAAATGCATCAGTGTTAGGTGTTACTCACATCCCCAACTTTTGAAAGGTTTGGCAGTAAAGGTCCCCAACCTTTCAGAATTTTGACAGCATGGGTCCCCAACGTTTTAAAGGTTTCGCACCATTCGTCCCTAACGTTTCATTTCCTTTTTACGTTTCATCCTTAACCTTTACTTGGTTTCTAGATCCCCTCCCAAGCTCATTCTCTCCACAGAAGACACATACGCAATATTCATTTCATAGCAAAACATGGAATGTTGGATTACATTTAGCAATGTTTCAAAACACATCATCTTAAATAGGATTCGTTACATTGTATTGCCATGTGAGTTCTAAAAATATATTTTCCAAATAAGAAACAAGCCAATCACTGTTAAGATTAGAGAAAGTCTGCCTCAAGCATGGGGATTCGTACATGCCTCTACTCGAATTGAACCATCTTATGCTCCATCTACAAACGAGTGTTTTCTCTCCCTAACCTTCTTATCCTAGTCTCCAATCTCAAATTCTCCGCTTCCAAATCTTGGATTTGTGCCTCAAGACTGTGCATCTTTGCTAGTAGACTCGGAATCACTTGTTTTGAATGTTCACACATGGGTCGATCATACCATAAGGCAACAAATTCCCTATGAAATTTCACAGTCAAATTAACAAAAAATTCAGATCTAGATTTAGGGGAAGAAGAAACTTATTACCGAATGTTCACATGCGAATAATCTTCTTCCTAGATTAGTATTGGTCCATGATGTCCGTAGTGGCATTCTCCCACCACATCTACAAACTCTCTCTTCCTCCATTGTCAGACAAGTATTCTAATATGGGATTCATTTTTGGGGAGGGAATGGGTTTATATATATGTAATCTACTGCTGAAAATTGGAGGGAAGGAAAATGTCATTTTCTGATTTTCCATTCATGCCCTTTAGCCTAAAACTAGCGTGGAGGGCAAACTCATACTTAACGGCACTTTTGGACAGAAATCATCCACGAGGACGATTTGTGTGCATTTTTGAAAGGTTGGGGGCTGTGGGGTGCCTTAAAAAAGATTGGGGACGAAACCGGTTTTTAACCCAGAAGTTGGGGACGATTTGTGAAATTAACCAAATTAAAAACACTAAGTAGACAACAAAATTTTTTCCCCTAATAGTAGTTAATCAAATTATTTCTAAGTTCTTGATCATACATATTACATGGCGTAACCCAAAAAAAAAAATTATTAACTATTAAAGATTATACTTAACCTTATTTAATCTGTTTGACCGTACATGTTAATAAATACGACTCGATATACTTTGTTTCGTCAAAGAATTATTAGGCACATGAATGTTTTCCAAGAATTCAACATCAGGATCTTTAAACTGTGTAATGACCCCCCATTTTGTGTCATCATCCAACAAATGGATAATTCTTGGCTTGCGCAAACCAAATTTTCCAAAAGGCAACCATCCTTATATATATTTTGTAAAGAGAGAAGGCCCCTCATGATTTGCCCATGGATAAAAATATCTGCCAATAAGTTTTGAGTTTGGCCCATGCCTTTCTTCAAACGTTATCCTATTTGGGACATATTATGTGAACCGAAGTGCATACTATACTACCACCTTTTAGTTATTCTTAACAAAAAATAACTGAAGTTAAATTATATTTTCTTTTTCTGACTTTCACACTAAGCTACTTACTGTGAAAGAATATCGAACTAGCTGGATGTGCATGTATGTTATTATACTTTATATATTATCATAGCTTACTTTAAATGCTAGTGAATTTTTGAAAAATTACAAAACATTTCATGTGCCACTCAACTTGTTCGAATTATCTAAAACTTTTCTTTAATTTTCTCTCCATGTATTTTGATATTTTAATTTAAAATTTCGTGGACTTTTTTTCTTCTTTCATATCACGATGACAGATCCCATATGATAACTGTTTTGTAAAGTTCAATTATATTGGAGAACAAGTTTTAAAGTATAATAATTAAAAATCAATAACATTTTTCATTTGGCTCAAAAAATCTATAACATTTTAAGAGTCATCATTACCATCCATTGTAATTAACTCAATATACGCGCATATAAAGTGCAAGGGGAAAAATACTAAATAAGATGTGAAATAATTTAGAGCACTATAGACTTCGACATCCGTAAATATTGCCTTTGTTAAATAATTTTCTTAGTAGCGCTAGTACTATTTTATTTTGAAAATGATCAAACTCTAAATATATAACACTAAATTATCTATTTTGGTTTTCAATGTGGTGTACATCAATGCATCGTATGATATCATTAGCATACTATATTACATGGTATTAAATCAAAACTAAGTATGACTATTAAATCAACTGTATATTACTTTTATTGCATTTAATATACTATATCCGTCCCAAAAAAATAGTTATATTCCCTCTTTCACATATATTAAGAAAAGTTCATTCTTGAAAAAAAATTTAACATAATTTACCTATTGTACTCTTTATTTTATTAATTACTTCACATTAATAATTCTATTTTTTGATAATTATGCACATTAAAGAAAGACATATAAGATAAATAATATTTCAACTACTTTTTAAAAAAGAAGTTGAATCATATTTTGATACGAAAGAAAAGGGAAATATGGACCATCTTTTTGAGATAGAGGTAGTATCTTTGATTGCGACTAAATACATGTTAATGTTAAATTTTCTTATTGTTGTTGTTCTCGCCATGCAATGCACATGTGAGAATTCTAGTGTACAAAATTAGAATTATTATTCGAAGTAGTTAAAACAAATGTTATAGTAGTTAAATACTCACATTTTAGGTGAAAAGTTTTGAGCTCAAATCACACTTCCCCTCCCCTTATCTTCCTCCCGTCTGTAATTCACTTGTATCAAAATTAAAATAATAATAATAATTATTATTTTTCGAAATATTTTTAGGTTCTCCTGTTGACATCAAATCGGACTACAGGGTGTAGTAAGGGCCAAAGCCCAAATTGGAGAGCGGATTTGTGTCCAATCTATATATTAATTAATTTACTTATGTCTCGATATTTTTGTACTGCGATTTTCTTTTTTTTTATTTTAGTAAATTTTACGGTAACTGTTTCTTTTCTTTTTAATAAAAATTTTTGTGAAAGAACTAAAAGAAGACGTGAAACTGTGATCATTAAGTTTAACAACTAAATCTTAACCAGTTTATCTATTTATTTTGTTTCTTAATCTTTTTTACTAATAAATTAAAATAGTAAATTTGAAATATCAATTTTAAAACAAACTGCAATCCACCATAATTCGTTAATTCACCATCTCTATCGTGTGTATTGATGAATTTAATGTTATTTGAATTTTTTAATGCATTTCACATTTTTTTTACTTTTTTAGTTTTATTTGGATTTTTTAAAACGAGATGGGTAACAAGTATTTTTTTCATTATTATATATAAGTACGAAAGATTATATGTAAGAATGTATATTGCCTTTTAAACGATCTTGAGTTTTACGATTACTAAGTCTATTGAGCTTATTTATTCAATTAATATATACTTGTATTTTTATATTTTCTGCAGATATGTAAATATTATAAATTTATATTTAACCATCTAATAATATATTTTAGTAAGTTTTTCTACCTCTGCAGTGCACGGGTAGTTCAACTAGTATATACAAAAACTACATAATTTGTTGGCCTAATTACAAGAAAGAACAGAGCAATCATAGAGATTAATGAATTGAAAATTATGAAAATTTTCCAGCACAAGGAAATGGTGCTTTATGTCACCATATTTGCAAGCCCAATATCTTAAAACCACTAATTAAAAGTAATTAATTCTCTATTAGTGTGTTTCAATTGTCGAATGCGTAGTGTTCCCATTTACGGTCTTATAAAAATATGATCAGCTGCTGGGGTTATAATGAGATTGAAAAATACTAACATTTGAAAAGCATAACAAAATTACAGTAAAAAACAGAGAAAATAACTTGTACGCTACGATTTATATAACTCGTTAGTTGAACATACAAACTTCCTAAACATGTGTCTCCTAAAAGTACTAATAACATGCGATGTTTAACATATTAACATGTCGATGCTTTTAGGGACGGTGAAAAGGCATATATCACACCTGATTCTATGAGTACTTGACCTTATTAGAAATGGGCGAGGAATGCTTGATTGTAACCTGGTTGTCAAACTCGTTACCTACAGTTAGTTGATCATACTAGAAACGGCTAATAGAAATACCCGACTAAGTAGATCATTGGTATGGGGATGGAATAAAGTAGCTTGGCCAAGGAACGAGGAATTAGCCAATTTTGATCAAACGCTAGACGTTTGATAAGATAATGCCGCAATATTGAAAATGTCCAAAATTTTTATATGTATAAAAGAGAAAATATTCAATAAAAGTTTAAACAAATTCATGATTACTAAAATTTTTATATGGATAAAATAGAAAATATTCAATAAAAGTTTATAAAATATTTATAAAATAGAAAATATTCAACAAAAGTTTCAACAATTTCATGATTACTAAGAAGTTACATATTTTGACAAGACCCCTGTAATCTGATGGCATCCTAGTTAAGTTCTTAAACACATGGTTAAAGGTTCAATTCCCCACCCCTACAATCCCCTTTGTAATATAAAAAAAAAAGTTACATATTTTCAATTATTTTTTTCTATACTCCCTCCGTTCCAAAAAGATATTCCTCTTTTCTTTTTTAATCCGTCCCAAATTATATTCTCCTTTTCTAAGTCAATTTTTTAGTTTTCTAGTATTCCCTAATTTATAATGCATAGTAATCAATAACAAAGAATAATTAATGTGAAATATTAAATAAATCAAAGGGTATATTAAGAAAAAATTATTAAATTGTACATTTTTAATAATATTAAATGATGTTTTCTTAATCCATATGAAAAATAAAAAGTGAATATATTCTGAGGCAGAGGGAATATATTACAATAGGTACAGTAAGGATAGTTTTGTTTCATTCCCCCCATGAGAGAAGACTAAAAACTCCCATCATCCCACTTGACATCCCGCATAAGTAAACCATCCATTTAGACAAAATAAATAAATAAATAAAATAAGCAACACCCCCACCCTCCACACAGCCATCACTCCCCCTTCCGGCGGAAACAACCATTATTATTATTATTATTATTATTATTATTATTATTATTTTGCAACTTCCAATGCCGACAAGGGGGATCGGTGGTTGATTGGGGGGTCGGGGTGGGTCGGGTGGGCGGGGTGGGTTGTGTTGGATTTTTCTTTTTTCTTTTTATATTAGACGGATGGTGCGCCAATGTAGCATGCTAAATAGAACCGAGGGAGCTTTTAATATTCCAATGGATAGTGTGCCAATGTGGCATGCTAAATGGGATGAGGGGAGTTCTTAATCTTCCAGCAGATCATGTGCCAATGTGGCATGCTAAGAGGGATGGGGGGGTTTTAATCTTTCACCATGGGGAACAGGACAAAACTAAGGGTAAGGATAGTTACTCAACTCATGTTAAACAATTTAAAGGGATATTTTTATTATTAGGATAAGTCTCAATCTGTTTTCAATTGTTTTTTAAGCAAAAAAATAACTAAGTTTACACTGCTGGGACACTATTACGAAATAATGATATCCTTAAAGTCAAGTAATTAAATTCTCATTGTATTTTCAAACATGGTTTTATTCGTTTTCAAAATGCATGATTGAATGAACGAAGGAGATCAGCGCTAGTTCACACACTATTTTCTTGTTCACTGAAGATGTATCTTAATTTTGATTGGAGACAGCGTTTTCAACATGTGTTGGTATATTTTCCTCCACTAGTTTCATGAACTTACACGTAGGGCCATTGAAACCAGTGGTAGGAAATACATGTCACATACAGTAGTGTCTCCGAATCAAAACTCAAAGATGTACTGCCTCACATTTACAAATTTTACGTTAGTGAAAATGTTCAAAAACTTCTCAGAGGTTTTATCAAAACATTTGGCCACGTGTCGCTCTCCCATATATTCTCTAAAGGAGAACCCGCATGTGGTTTCTGGAACCCACCAATGGGTTCTCCCATGTGGTGAATGTCGCGCCCCTGTTGTTCTATCAATTTTAATAAGTTGTTTACATCTATTTGTGAAAGCTTTTATTTTTAATTTATATTAGCAACAAGGGACGAGAGAGACATACAAAACTAACAAGTTGGTTGGTTTGCAAAAGAGCACTGGAATATAGTTTCTCAATCCTTCCTTTTTTTTTTTTAAATTTCAAAGTAGCCTTAGTATTAAACTTCCGACTTCCCTTGAAATTTTAGAGTTCTCGTAAGTCTTTCTTGTCATTACAATTAATCAAGGGATAAAGTTGGCCACTTACCTCTTCATTTGCTTTTCATACACAACCGTTTAGCAAAATTAAATGTGGTGTAAAGAGCACACAGCAGGTTATATTAATAAGTATATTTTATTACAAAACTTGCCGAGTCATGTGATTGGGAAAGCCTTTACATGGAAAATAGACCTCCAATCACTACAAAAGTCATTCTCTCAACCTTATATCACATACCAAGTTTTACATATGTAAGTGTATACATACCCGTAGATCTATTCTTATAAATAGTATCAGCTTATTAAGCTACTACACTAAGTGAAAAACATTAGTTTGTCTACCATAAACTTATCATGATAAAGGTGAGTATGAGTCTCAGCACAATAAATATTAAGTTCATAAGTAGTTCCCAAATATATTAAGAAATACGGGGCATCCCCATAATAGCGTCATAGTTTCGTCTCTATTACTTACAATCTCCTACTCCCGTTCGAGTTCACATTCCACTCCTCGGCTTGCCTTTCATAAACTTTGTGAATGAACATCTACAAGAAAAATTAGAAAACAGAATGAGTACAATATAGTCAATAAGTAACACAATATTTTGATTTGTCCCTTTGTTGCAAGAAACCATTTTCCGATCTCAACTTCAAGGAACATAACATGTACAAACCTTTGAATGCACAAGGGGCTCAATCACTAAATTACTTACTGCCCTTAGCATATAATTCATACATTCCAATGCCAATTTGATTATGGCAACACAAGATTAAGTGGATCCACATTCAAGTTCAGTTGACCCTTACCGGAATCTCAAGCAAAGAGCATTACAAAGACAAAGCAAATATCATACTAATCATCTGTATCTTGAAATCATTAGATAGCTCATAGTATGGAAACAAAACAAAGCAAGCCAATACAAAACGGGTAGAGTAACACTAGTTATTCAAATGTAATGGAACATCTTGTTTCTTGTCATGACAATGCATCAAAATACATGTTCTTGTTTAAAATTCATGCATGCTAAAGGAAATCAAAACATCGGTTACTCATCTCTTAGCTTGTTTTCTTCAAGACTCTTGGATAACTCTAAGTGAAAGATATCCTCAAAATCTTGATTTTTTTGACGCAAAGTGATGTTCTAAGTGAGGATTCTATCTATTTATTCGTAGGGCTTTTTTTCCAAGAGTAAAATGAATGTTTTTGGGGGCTTTCCCATGGTGTTTTATGGCTTTTTCTATTTATAGACGAATATCTTAGTTATTTTAAAGAAAAATCTTGGACTCCACATATGAAAAAGTGCTCACTTGTCCCTAGATAATTTTTGGTTAGCTAATAGGAGGAGGTCGAATTGGAAACCTAAGAATTTTCATTGCCAACAAAGTTGTCGAGTGTTCTCATAGTTTTGTCCATGTGATTATTTTTCCAAGTGGCCAAGTGTCTATTTATAGACCATTCATTTATTGTTTAATGAGTCCTTCTAGTTAATGTACTTCTGCAATTAGATCATTATGTTTTCGGATTATACTAGTTAAGATCTATATTTTTGTTTAGGCATTCTTTTGAATAAATCTATTAACCGATTGAATTTAGTCATTCTTTTGAGCAACTTTTCTAACTGATGGATGTAACTGATACAAATTCGAGTAGTTACTTCATCCTTGTCAAAACATATTAGGGTATCCTTACGATTGAAGTTAGGCATTCTTTTGAGCAACTTTTCTAACCAATGGATGTAATTGATACAAATTCGAGTAGTTACTTCATCCTTGTCAAAACATATTAGGGTATCCTTAGAATTTTTTGTGGAATGTTAAAATCAGCTAACACATTGTGAAATTTACTAACCAATTGTTATAGTTGATGTAACTTGAGAAATGATTCAATTACCATTCAAAAACACAACTATGGTGTTCTTGAAATTTTATGGAGTGTTACAGTAAATATGTTCCATATAGAAAGAATCGAATATTATATCTTTCATTCATCAAGTTCCACTCTCAATGTTGGTGTAGCGTGTGCCTTTTGTCACGTACCTATTGTCTCCAACAATATGTAGTGCAGCCTTAGTGGTGTCTCTCGTTTCGCCGCTGTGGTTGAATACTAAGTCAGTCTTTACCTCACTCGGACTGGCTTTAGCGAACCATACTTGGCAACTAACTCACACAATGGAAAGAATAATATACCCGACGTTAGCTAGGAACGTTACCATTTTATATACACTTATAGAACGACGTTACAATGGTTGTGAACTTTATACTCTTGGACTCTCTCCAAGGGCCCAAGGCTTCTCACCCAAATGAGGCCCCTTCCCCCTATTTATAGACTTCACCTCCTCAAATAGACGGTCAAGATCGTTTCAATCCTACGATCGAGGTTGACCCTTTTGAACTTTCCACAACTAGCTACACATATGTACAACTTTCTACACTTAGCCGGAATGTTCTAGACCTAACTAGAACTACCCGGTCTGACCTACCGGTCTTCAACACTTTCCATAACGTTTCGCAATGTTCTGGTCTTCCGTCCTCCCAAAACGTTCCACACTGTTTTGGGTTCTTCCGGTCAACCCCGGATCCTTCTAGAATATCGACCATTCGACACCCGTCCCTTATGATTCCAGAGGCTTCCACTAATGCTTGACCCCAGACGCACTCTCTCTAGCACGTCCTTCAACCTTCTAGATCCTTCTGTGTCCTTTAGGGTCTGTCGTCCTTTCGGCTGTTGCTCACGGCCTTTCCCGCACGTCTCCTGTAGTGCGGCACCGGTGTTGCCTCAGCGATGCTCGCGTGCTGCTTTCCTCGTAGTCGATCCTCTCGGCTTTTCACGCACGTCCCCTGCCATACATGTCTCCTACACCAGTTCCCCCTTCGACCGTGTCTGTGTGCCTCTTTTTTGGCCCTCTCGCGCACTTCACCACCTCGTTCAACATGTCACATGTGGGGGTGTGACACTTTACTCACCAAGTGTCAGTCTGACGGCGTTGGTATGAGATCATAATCATATCGTACAATGAGACAACCTTATAACAAAACAAATAATAAAATATAGGAAAATATAGATGGCTGCCAAACTAACCCGTAACCAGTACTAGGGAAGAATATACAACTAAATAAGGAAAAGATAAATTACAATAATGAAAATATATTTTATTTACAATTGTATCACACGAGACTATGTTACATGAGACCTATCTTCATCACCTTTAACAGGTGATGGTAACATATTATTTACGAAGTGTTTGACAACTGATGTAGATTATAATCTGAATTATAATTTGCCACACGGCATCATTTCATTAGTTTCACATTTTTCAAAAAGTTAAAAAGTAAAGTCAAGCCGCAATTGTTTACTTTACAAAAAACAACCAATAAAATAATGACACGTCGCAGATTATAATCCAGATCATAATTTAACATCCTTACCAAACACTTTGTTATTCTTTAACATTCTGGAGGTTTTTGAGCATATCTCATCACGTTAGATAAGTGTATATATATTTTAGGTACATGTATGTTTATCGCATGTGTGCTTATATGAATAATGATACTTATCTAACTGAAGATTGATCTCCATTCTAGTTGTCATTACCACATTGACCATTGAATAAATGAGGACACTATATATTTATGTATATCAACTTATCCTCCAATGTAGATCAGCCAACTAGACTATACTGGTCTCCAGTCTAGATGAATAACATCACTCGTGTGTATATATATATGTATGTATGTATGTGTGTGTGTATATATATAATTAAGAATTATATACACTCTCATAAATACATAATTAACAATTTTAAGAGTTAATGTAATGGCAATTTCAGACTTTTTCAGCCTTGCCCTTCTAAGGCTTCTAGATATTCACATGCAAGTTGATCCATTCACGCTCACTTTCAATTTATATTCCTCTATAACGTTTGATGTCTTGTACTTTTACATTGATTTGCATAAAAGATAAATTTCTCTTGGTCTTCACCTACAAAGTACTGTAATTTCAGGCGCTAAACGGTAATGGCATGAAACGGAAACGGATATTGTAACACATGTCCACCCTACCCTAAATCATGTCAGTAGTTGGTGATACGCCACTTCGTATCCACCAAAACATCCTGTGCTTTGAAAATCTCTTTAGTGCAAAAGAATAATGATGCAGGATCATATCACTCAACGATGTCAACAATGCATAGCTTAACGATGTAATCAAATAGCACATTAAGCAACATATTACCTTAGATCACATCATGTTGCGAAACGATGTGTTAAATCCTTTGATATTACTTAAATCAATTATAACAGTTCATTAATGCATTAATACCAGCCCTTTAAACACATTAAATAGTATTAATGTACTATAGCTGCCACATGAGGGGCTATAAAAAGGGGATGTATTTTTATTCTTGTGTCTCTTGAACATATTATTGCAAATACTAAGTCTCACACTGGAATTTATTCCAGAAAGTGAGTCCCGTCAATTTCTTTTTAAAGAATGGGTGAAGGTGATGAATCGAAGGAGCACTTGAGGTCAATTTGGCATCAAATAATATTGTTTGGATATAGTTTAATCAACGAGGAACAATCAATAGAACATTAGGTAGACAAAACCACAAAGGTATTGCTATTATTGGTTTAGCTTCAAAGTATCGTTGTTTATACATCAGTTTTATTTTTTGAAGGAATGTTGTTTATACGTCTATTTGCACGGCATTATAAACAATGAGTAGTTTGCTGCCCATCAATTGAACAGTCCTATAGTTTTGAGGCCTTCGAAAGTAGGATTGACTTTGAATATCGTATTTTACTGTACTAATTTTCCTTCAACGGTTAGATTGATCGGTTAGATAAAAAAAAGTGAGATGAAAAATTAAGGTATGACAACAATTTTGACTATTTATCCGTCTCTCTAGTGATGTTTCTTGTAAGAAGATTAAGAACTAATTCCAGTAAAAAGCAATCAATATATGCTAATTAATTAAATTAAAGTGACATTAATGTACATGCCTATATATGTAACAAGAGAAAAAGCCTTGATTCTAGTTCTAGTTATTATGCTACTTAAGTAGGTGGAATCCTTTGGCCCCGATCAACGGCTCTCATGCTCTGCCACCAAATTAACCATCTTTTCTGTTGTTTATATTCCAAAATTTAGAGGAACCCCCCAGGGGCCAAAAAAAAAAAAAAATCCTTCTTGTAGATGTTGATTAAAAAAATGTAAGATTAGTTGACTCTATCTTTTATCGGTTTCATCTTGTAGATGATAAACTCATCGTTAGTTGGTAAATTAAATTAAAATTAGTTAAAAGTGTTGATTTTTTATTTCTATTTCACGTGTTGCCCACAAAAGGATGCGCCATTAATGCATAAAAAAAAAATAAAAAAGAAAAAGAAATACATAATTTTTGTAGTTGGGTGTCTATTGGACGGTGCTTTGGACGTCTAAAAGCTAACGTGCACCGCACCTTACGTACTACAACTCTAATTGTATTGTACGCTCAAATTTAAAAATTTTCCTAAGTTGTGCCCAAGCAACAATCCCCATCATAACCGACGTGATTTTTGGCATCACATTCATCTTTTCTTTTTCTTTTTGAATTCAATGCACGAATTAATTCACTTCGTTAAAATCTATTCGAAATGTAAAGTCCTTGTTGTTTGAATAAGTGTTCCGCAATTAGTTTTCACGTCTCATATAAAAGGCTTTAAATTTGTACCATACTTGCCCTTCTCTTATCTTACATCGTCTCTCCCATAAGCCATGATAATTCATTATAGCTTATATGAAAATTGTTCAAAAACCTCCAAAACAAATATCAGTCTCCTATGAGCACCACGTAGGAGAATGATTTTTGAACATTTTCATAGCTTATGCATAAAACGTAACTGAAAGCCACCCACTGAAGTCGACTATCTAAAGTAGAATAGCATTCTACTTTAGTTTCGTTCATGGAGACCATAGAATGTGCCGTCCTACAATGGCATTCTTGTTTAGTTCCGCCAAGAAAAATTTTAGGTACAAGTCCTGTTATTTATAGGTTCACAAAATTTTCTACAAAATAAGGTGAATGCACATCATACCTTAAATTATTTTTTCTTCAATAACACATTGCATAAATGTAAAATGGTAAAATCACCTTATATATTGTAAAAACATTTGTGAAGACTTCTTTAGAAGTGGCATTTTTCCTTTTTGGTATTTTAACAGTACCCAAGACTCAATATTTCGGCTCAATAGAAAAATCGCATGTATATTCAAACTTCTTAATATATTTAACAATAAATTAGATCCCTTAATTTCACACGTTAATCTTTAATTTCACCACCAAAAATAATAGTATATTTCATAAAGTACCAAAAATTTTGTCCGTTCCACGGGACTATCTAACTTAAGCCCCCCCCCCCCCCCGGGGGTGGAAGTTTAAAGCAACAAAAATTAGAAAAAATAAAAAACAGCGAGAGTTAAAGCAGCGGCACTACAATTGTGACGGTCTCTCTACACTAGAGGTATTTTCACAAGTTTGATGAGCTAAAGCAGCGGCACTACAATTGTGACGGTCTCTCTACACTAGAGGTGTATATGTATGTGTACAGAGAGAGTTCCATTTAAGCTAGCGACAGTTATCTTTCTTTCTTCAACCTGCAGTTTCTGTTTCTCATAAACAAATTCTGCGTATTTGGATTAGTTTTTATGGATAGTAGAACCCAAACCAAATCCCATGTCTATTAGATCACTACTTATCATCCCAGAAAACCCTTTACTTATGAATGATCATTCATAAGTAAAGGGTTTT